>PVLC010008757.1:23714-43641 GCA_004027655.1 Graphiurus murinus | reverse complement strand
TATTATTTTTTTCTTTTTGAAACCAAGGTAGAATAAAGTTGCGGAATAGTTCTTTGGACTCGGATGCACATGAAAGTTCAGCAGTCTTGAAATTAGAAAACTCCTGCGATGCTAGGACAGGAGGAAGTGACCAGGCACGTTGACCTTCTCGGGTTGACAGTGCAGACCCGGCACCCCGGCTCTCTGGCCGGCTTTTGCAGGCTTGGAAGTGCCGGGTGGATACTGGCAAACCCGGTAGTTGGCTTCCAAGCGGTCCTGTGTGTGCATAGGTGTGCGCGCACACACACACATCTGCTGTGTCTACAAATGCTGTGCTCGCCTACGTTGCTTCCAAAAAGTTGTTGTAAAGTTTGCCACCATCGGGGGACGGGGTGATTTGTCCATCGCCCTTAGTTATTTTTCCCATCTCTGCATTTATTGTGCGCTGGGGAGCCTCACGGTCCTGTTGGTACGCAGCCGGCCAGAGGCAGCTGAAGTTTGTTTTGGGCTTGGCCTACTTAACATGTCTTCTTGGAGTGGACACCACGGAGACAATGGACATGTAACCTGTTTTCTTCGTCCGTGGGGAGTTAGAAAACCCGGTCCTGTTTTCACTCTGCTCCTCAGCTAGGATCTGTGTAGGGAGAGGCAGTATTTTTATCATCCTTGCATACTAGGTTTTCATATTTAGAAGCAGATCTTCATGTTTCTAATAAGGAAAGATGGTCCTGGGTTTCAAGTAAGGCCAACCAAGAAAGGTGGGTGGGTTTCTTTGTTTTTGCCTTACAAAAATGTCCAGTGGAGCCCTCGGGACTCTGTGTATGTCTTGTCAGTAGGAGTGTGTGTGTGTGTGTGTGGGGGGGTGCTCTCTAAAGAACTTGAGATACTTTGACACTTCCAAACTCATTTCTTTCTCGTAATATAAATTACATTCTACATCCAGTTCAGGCAAATCCTGCAGCATAGCTAATCTAATTTATTTGACACTTCATAACAAAAACGGAGGTAACTAAATAATAGGGTATTAAATCAGTCAGTTGTTATCTGACTGCCTGGCAGTAAACCTGACATCAGGAAAACCCAGACCAGCAACAGCAGGCTGTCCATTCTTGTGAACTCTGAGGCCTTTTCTAAAGAGACTGCGTCTGCACTCTTGTGACCAGCTTAGGATTGTGTACTGGGCGCAGAAATGCGTACCGACCGGCTGCTTGATTGTGTTTGAGCGGAAAAAGAACGCAGTAGTCCTTTTGCTTAGACACAGGTACAGAACCCACCCCAAACCCAAACAGAAAACATTCTGCGACGTGACATGAAAATTGCGTCCATAATTTGCGTGTCGTTTTTTTTCCCTTGTTGCTTACATTATATTATATATATTTTATTTTTTTGGTGCTGGAGATGAAACTCAGGGCCATGCACACACTAAGCAAGCCCTCTGCCACTGAGCGGCACCTCCCCTCCAGTCCCTCAGTCCTTTTTTGAATGCCCTTTTTTTGGGAGTATGTACTTTTATGAAATTACAATAGATTTAATCATTTCTTTCCAGTCACTAAAGCCCCGCTTTTATTTTGGATTGTCCTTTATGGAACGACTCTGTGGGTATTTGCTTAGCCTGTGCCTGTGTTTGGGGTCCACTTGTGCCAAGAGTATCTTTCGGGGGAGTTCCTGATATTCACAGTGCTCCCATCCTGAGCCCTGGAGAGCCAGCAGCAGGATTGTTCCGGGGTCCTCTGAACGTGTTCTGTTGACGTGAGCTGCGTTTCGCCAAGTCCTTGGGATGTTGGTGCAGTGACAACACTGTAGAGTGCTAGGAAGCCCGGGACACGTCGCCTGATCCCAGAGAAATTGCTTGTAGAGGCCAATAAACTTGTCTGCAAGCGGGGAATGGATGTCCTGAAATACGGGAGGCTCGCGTGTCTGGAGAGGTTTCTCTCCCTCCTCCTCCGCAGGCCTGCAGCCTTCCTCGCTCCATTCCCTACCCTGCTGGCCTCCCTGGTCAGCTCGCGGTAAATTCCCGAGCAGCTGGGCAGATGGCGGAGCCTGGCCAGAGGTGGTGGCAGCAGGGAAGTACTTTGTTTACCTCTGGGCCAGTTTGTTCGGCTAGAAGAGCCGGTGTCAGATTTGGGTACAGTTTCCATGGTGAAAGTTTCTGAATTGGTTAGTCACTAGCACCTGGGGAACTGAAGCCTGGGGTGCTCTACCCCTGAGCTACACACCGCTACCCCTTTTTTATTTTGAAATAGGGCCTCTTGCTAAGTTGCTGAGGCTGGCCTCGAGCCCCGTGATCCTCCTGTCAGCCTCCCAAGGACTGGGATTACAGTTGTGGGTCATGGATCCCTGGCCCCAGTGCCTTTGTAAAGATTGGTTTTGTTCCCCTGGTTGACAGTGAGCGCCTGATAAGGGCTTTTATGTTTCCTTTGCACTTTATAAGCACCTTTCCGGCACCTAGGGAAGTTAATAAGCAGACACATACTTTTTATAGGCGGAAGAGAGGCTGACAGGCCCAAGGTCACCCAAAGTGATATCAAGCCTTCTTGTGTCTTGCTTGAATCCCTTACCTATATTTTGACACTTTTGTGTGTGTGTGTGGTCCTAGGGATTGAAGCCAGGGGCAGTCTACCTCCAAGCTGCACCCCCAGGCCTATTTTTTATTCTTTACTTTGAAACAGGGTCTCACTAAGTTGCGGAGGACCTCACTAGGAAGCTGAGGCTGGCCAGGAACTTGAATCCTCTGGTCTCAGCCTCCCAAGTACTGGGATTACAAGCGAGCGCCACCGTGCCTGGCTTGACGCTTTTTTATTTTTGGTACTGGGGATGGAACCCAGGGGCATTCTACCTCTGAGCTACACTCCCAGCCTGATTTTATTTTTTATTTAGAAATAGGATCTCGCTAAGTTGCTGAGACTGGCCTCGGACCCGTTGATTCTCCTGTCTCAGCCTCCCAAGTACGAGGATTACAGGCGTGTGCCACCACGCCCTGCTGTTTTTCAGTTCCCGACTCTTTGGGGTTGTTTTGACTGTATGAGTAGGATCCACTGTCTCTGTAAAAAAGTCCCATGACTTTTTCAGAGGCCTCTCTGGTCACGGGAAGAAGGAAGAGGCTGTCATCGGCCTTCACCTTTGAATCACCTGTTCAGTTTTAAAAATTCAGCCAAGTTGCTGCGGAAGGTGGTGGGGCCCAGCGGACATAGGCCTTGGCAAGGCGTGGCAGGGGGCTTTCTGTGACCAGGGCAAGCCGGAATACAAATACCAGTCGTATCACTTCCCTGGAACCCCTCTTTCCCTGCCCTCTTGATTGGTTGGCTTTCATACCCCCCCCATTTTTTGGGGGGGGGGGGTACTGGGAATTTAAACCAGAGGCATTTTACCTTTAAGCTACACCCCCAGCCCTATTTTTTAAAATTTTATTTGGAAGCGAGGTCTCTCTAGGTTGATGAGAGTCTCACTACTTGCTGGTCTGTCCTCAAACCTGGGATCCTCCTGTTTCAGCCTCCCAAGTACTTGGGTTGCAGATATGTGCCACAATGCTTGACTCAAAAAACCTTTTTTTTAAAATAGTTCTTCTTTTGCTGGGTGTGGTGGCGCACACTTGTAATCCCAGCATTTAGAAAGCTGAGACCAGAGGATCCAGGTTCTTGGCCAGCCTCAGCTACCTAGTGAGACACTCCGAAACTTAGTGAAACCCTATTTCAAAATAAAGAATAAAAAATAGGGCTGGGGGTATAGCTCGGAGGTAGAATGCCTGAGTTCAATCCCCAGTACCTCAAAATAGCTCTTCTTTTGGTACTGGGGAATGACCCCAGGGGCATTGTACCTCCAAGCTGTACCTGGCCCTGTTTAGTTTTTACTTTGAAGCAGGGTCTCGCTAATTTGCTGAGGCTGGCCTCGAACCTGTGATCCTCCTGCCTCAGCCTCCCAAGTACCTGGATGACAGGTGTGGGCCACCATGCCCGGCTAAAAGGATGTTGTCCACAGAGAGGCTGTCTCGCTCTCTCCTGCAGGACTCCAGGCTCTGGGGTTCAGTGATGGTTATCTTGGTGACCTAGTAGTCTTTTGGCAGCGGGCACAGGAAGATTCCTGTCACGTTTGCTGACGGGCGGGCAGCGAGGCCTGCAGGAGCCGGAGCCTTTCCTTCTCAGTGTGCACAGGGAGCCCCAGGTGACTTAGCACCTTTGCCCACTGGCTCTCCGCTGCCTCAGAGAGGGCTGCCGCACCCTGCGTGTCTGCCCAGCATTAGTGTTAGTTGAATTGTGATAGAATGATCACATTTTCTTATTTTGGTCACGTCCTTAAGCACTGCTTTCGAGTCTACAGAGGCAGAGGAAGGGTTACAAAGAGGTCAAACAAAAGTGCTTGTAGAATCACGAATTTTTTTTTTTTTTTTTGCGGTACTGGGGATTGAACTCAGGGGCATTCTACCTCCGAGCTATACCCCAGCCCTATTTTGTATTCTTTATTTTGAAACCGAGTCTCACTAAGTTGCGGAGTGCCTCACTAGGTAGCTGAGACTGGCCGCGAACCCAGATCCTCTGGTCTCAGCCTCCCCAATGCTGGGATTACAAGCGTGGGCCACCACGCCCAGCTTCACGAAAAGCTCTTGATTGGCAGGTTTCTAAGTTTTCCCCAGTGTCTAGGGGGAAGTCAGGGAACTTTATTATATTCTTTTGTGTGTGTGTGTGGTACTGGGGATGGAACCCAGGGGCATTCTACCTCTAAGCTATATCCCTAACCCTATTTTATTCTGTTTGTGGCACCAAAGATTGAACTCAGGGGCATTCTACCTCTGAGTTACACCCCCTAGTCCTATTTTTTTTTTCTGGTACTGAGGATTGAACCCAGCGGTCCTATTTTTATTCTTTATTTTGAAACAGGGTCTCACTAAGTTGCGGAGGGCCTCACTAAGTAGCTGAGGCTGGCCGGGAACCTGTGATCCACCTGTCTCAGTCTCCCTAGTACTGGGATGACAAGTGTGCGCCACACCTGGCTTCAGGGAACTCAGCCATCCCTGGTTTAGAAATGTCCCTGGATCAACCTCCTCTTTAAGTGTGGTGCTAGGGATTGAGCCCAGGGGCATTCTACCTCCAAACTACCCCCCCCCCAGCCCTTTTTTATTTGGATACAGGGTTTCACTAAGCTGCGGATAGCCTTAAGTTGCTGAGGCTGGCCTTGAAGCTGTGGTCCTCCTGTCTCAGCCTCCCAAGTCCTGCGTCCACAGGCGTGCACAACCTCCCGTTTTTGTAGAGGGAGTTGGGAGGGCTGGGTGCTTCACCTTGGCCCGTGGGTGATTGAACCAGGCCGGGAGGCAGGCAGGCTGACGGGGTTGCGGGCCACAGCGTCCTCTGGGTCCCTGCTCCGTCCATAAAAGGCCGAGGAAATCGGATCCAGTGGTCTCGCTCTCCGGCACTTCCTCGCGTGGTCCGTTTTAATCGGGAGCCAGCTGGTGTGAGGGCACCGAGGTGTGTGCCAAAGACGATGGGTGCGTGGGCGCTGGGGCGCCAGGGCCTTGGCAGGTGTGAGCAGAGGAAGCGGTAGGCGGTAGGGATGCAGGGAGAAGGCCGTGGGACTTGTGTTTGCACCATAGTTTGCAGCAGTGTGTGTGTGTGTGTGTGTGTGTGTGTGTGTGTGTGTGTGTGTTCGTTCCTGGGATTGAACCCAGGGGTAATCTACCTCTGAGCCACACCCCCAGTCCTATTTTTTATTCTTTATTTTTATTTATTTGTTTTGTTTTGCAGTACTGGGGATTGAACTCAGGGGAATTCTACATCCGAGCTACACTATATCCCCAGCCCCATTTTTAAAATTTTTATTTATTTATTTTTTGCGGTACTGGGGATGGGACCACCCAGGGGCATTCTACCTCCTAGCTACAGCCCCAGCCCTATTTTTTTTTTTTTTTTTATTCTTTATTTTGAAACAAGGTCTCACTTAATTGCGGAGTGCCTCACTAGGTAGCTGAGGCTGGCTGTGAACCCACATCCTCCGGTCTCAGCCTCCCAAATGCTAGGGTTACAAGCGTGCATCACCACGACCCCAGCCCTGTTTTTTATTCTTTATTTGGAAACATTGTCTCACTAAGTTGCTTAGGGCCTCATTAAGTAGCTGAGGCTGGCTGTGAACCACCATCCTCCTGTCTCAGCTTCCCAAGTACTGTTATTACAAGCATGCGCCACCACGCCTGGCTTTTACTTTTTATTTTAAAGCAGAGTCTCCCTAAGTTGCTGAGGGTCTCCCTAAATTGCTGAGGCTGTTCTCGAACCTGCGATCCTCCTGTCTCCCACGTACTGGGATGACAGGTGCACGCCGCCACGCCCTGCTTATTACCAGTTTCTCATGCTGAGGACTGGTGTAAGATGAAGCCTTCTGGGGTGCCGGATTCGCAGAGACATGCTTTTTCTCTGTGAATACCACTTTGGAAGCGACGCCAAGAGCTGGCTTCGCGGCGCTGCTGGCTGTGTGCAGGGCGTGCGGAAGGGACCCATCTCCGCGTGTATTTGTTGACTAGGAGTGTGTTTCCTCGGGGTTCCCACGCCCAAAGGGGCCCAGCTTGAACGCTGTTGCCAAACCTCATATTTGGGGAGAGAAAGGCGAGACTAAATTAGCCCGAGCTTCGAATTATAGCCTATTAAAAGCAAACACATTTTTATTGATTTTTCTGGATGTACAGAAACCAGACTAATAAAGTGATGCTCACCGGGGCATCTCGGGCTGAGCCTGGTGGCCAGGGAAAGCGACTTCTGTTTCCAGCATCCTTGGGGGCTGGGGGAGGAGCCACCCTGTGCTTGAAACTCTTCCTAGAGTCAGGAAATATTTCCACAAATCTCTGCCTTTTTGTGTGTGATACTAGGGGCTGAACCCAGGGATGTTTTGCCTCTGAGCTACAGATTTTTTTATTTTGAAACAGAGTCTCTCTAAGTTGCTGAGGGTCTTTTAAGTTGCCGAGGGTGGCCTCAACCTGGTACCCTCCTGTCTCAGCTTCCCACGTACCGGGACTACGGGTGTGTACCATCACGCCTGGCTAACACAAATCTATTATGTGCCGTGTTGATTTGCTTGATGACGCTTTCATCTTAGAGAGTGAAAATACCCAGTTCAGTGTGGTTTTGTCGCAGTGACCTGGGCCTCTCAGAGCCAGGTGAGAGGTCCTGCCCGAGTTAAGCATAGCTTAACGGACTGCCCATTGAGTGTAGCTGCTCCTGCCGTCCTGGGACTGTGCTCAGGGGAAAACGTGGGACCTTTCCATTTCTGGAAGTTTATAAATTCTACGTAGCCGAGCATGGTGATGTATGTCTGTGATCCCAGTACTTAGGAGGGTGAGACAGGAGGATTGCAGGTTCACGGCCAGCCTCAGCTACTTAGTGAGGCCCTCTGGAACTTAATGAGACCCGGTTTCAAAATATAGAATAAAAAATAGGGCTGGGCCCTGGCGTGGTGGTGCATGCGTGTAATCCCAGTACTTGGGAGGCTGAGACCAGAGGATCCGGGTTTGCGGCCAGCCTCAGCTACTTTGTGAGGCCCTGTTTCAAAATAAAGAATAAAAGATAGAGCTGGGGGTGTAGCTCGGAGGTAGAATGCCCTTGGGTTCAATCCCCTGTGCCACAAAAAATAAAAATAAGAAAAATAGAGCTGTAGGTATAGCTCAGAGGTTCAATCCCCAGTACCACAAATAAATGAAGGAATGAATGAACACATAAATAAAGAAATGAGTAAATAAATAAGTCCCATGTAATTGAAAGTGTTAGTTGTTTTAGTGGTCATTGTTCCTACGACAACTGGTGCTAGTTACAACTGTGTAATGATTTCCCATTCACTGGGCACTTTCTCCCCCCCCCCCATCATCACCATCATTGTTTATTGAGAACTAATGTGTGCTGGTCCTTGTGCTGAGCTGTGTGTGTGTGTGTGTGTGTGTGTGTGTGTGTGTGTGTGTGTGTGTTTCTACCCCAGCCGTATTTTTTTTTTTTTTTTTTACTCTTTATTTTGAAACAGGGCCTTGCTAAGTTGCTGAGGGTCTCGCTAATTTGCTGAGGCTGGCCGTGAACCTGCGATCCTCCTGTCTCAGCCTCCCCAGCACTGGGATTACAAGCGTGCGCCACCAGCCCGGCTTGTGCTGATCGTTTTATCTGCAGGAGCTGCTGTGTCCCTCACAGCTCTCTCCAGGACGCCGTTTTCTTTTTTTTTCTCCTCGTTGCACAATGAGGAAGAGCTTGCCTGGTGTTGGCCTCCGCTCTGCCAGCCCGGGTGCATGCCAGGGCCAGGATCTCTATCATGGGACCCACTCCAATTCCAAAATGTTTTTTTTTTTTTTTTGCATGTGGTTTTTTCTTTTGCGATACTAGAGATTGAACCCAGGGGCCTTCTATCTCTGAGCTACACCCCCAGCCCTATTATGTTTTTGTTTTTGGAAACAGGGTCCTCACTAAGTTGCAGAGGACCTCACTAAGTAGCTGAGGCTGGCCTCGAACCAGGATCCTCCTGTCTCAGCCTCCCAAGTACTGGGATTACAAGCATGCGCCACCACGCCCGGCCCCAAAATGTTTTTCATGACTCTTTTCCATCTTCTTTCTCCCTCCCTCCCTCCCTCCTTTCCTTCCTTCCTTGTAACTCAGGGCATTTTACCTTGGAACCACACACACACACACAGCTCTTTTTATTTATTTATTTAATTTTTACTTTGAAACAGAGTCTTGCCAAGTTGGGAAGAGTCTCTGTAAGTTGTTGAGGCTGGCCTTTGAACCCTTGATCCTCCTGTCTCAGCCTCCCAAGTATGGGGATTAGTGGCCTGGCTTCTTTCCCATCTTTATGAAGGAAATCGAGAAACTCAGAGTTTCAGCTGGCTGGGGAGGGTGGGTAGAAGGAGGTAGGAACTGAGAGGAGAGGCGGGGTGCGGCCGTGGGGTGCAGCCACGGGGATCCCCCTGGAAGCTGCCTTTCCTTTAACTTCTGCGCCCTGCAGAAGGTTGCTCATTCCTAGCTGCTTGGCGCAGACTGAGAGTCACACCCAGCCGCCCACCCTGGTCCCTAATATTCCCCAGTGCCGGGGCGTCTTTTGGTGGGTTCATTTTGGGCTCTCATGTCTTTCTCTTTTTTTTGCGGTACTGGGGATTGAACTCGGGCATTCTAACTCCGAGCTATAACCCCAGCCATATATATATATTTTATTCTTTATTTTGAAACAGAGTCTAAGTTGTGGAGTGCCTCACTAGGTAGCTGAGGCTGGCTGTGAACTTGGATCCTCCGGTCTCAGCCTCCGAAATGCTGGGATTACAAGCATGCCATGCCACGCCCGGCTCTCCTATTTCTCTTACTGCTAATTACTATTTCATTCCTCAGCCTGAGCCAGGTGCTTTTTTTGCCGGCAGCAGCCCCAAGCAGTCTCTTCCCCTTGCACAACTTTCTTTTTCTTTTTTTTTTTCCTGGATTGGGAATTGAACCGAGGGGCATTCTACCTCCCAGCTACACCCCCAGCCCTATTTTTAATTCTTTATGTTGAAACAGGGTCTCACTAAGTTGCAGAGGGCCTCACTAAGTAGCTGAGGCTGGTTGCGAACCTGGATCCTCCTGTTTCAGCCTCCCAAGTACTGGGATGATTACAACTGTGCACCGTGCACCACCATGCCCCAGCTTTTTATTTTTCTTTAAAAGCATTTTGTGTGTGTGTGGGGGGGGATGGGGGGTACTGGGACTTGAACCAAGGGGGTTCTACCTCGAGCTACTCCCCAACTCTATTTTATTTTTTATTTGGAAGCAGGGTCTCACTAAGTTGCTGAGGGCCTCACTAAGTTGCTGAAA
Organism: Graphiurus murinus; assembly: GCA_004027655.1. Lineage (NCBI taxonomy): Eukaryota > Metazoa > Chordata > Mammalia > Rodentia > Gliridae > Graphiurus > Graphiurus murinus. The sequence goes on along the minus strand of PVLC010008757.1, from coordinate 33,874 downwards.
CTGGCTGTGAACCTGTGATCCTCCAGTCTCAGCCTCCCAAGTACCTGGATTACAAGTGTGCACCACCATGCCTGGCCCTTTAAAAGCATTTTGCCCAATCCGTTAGCATAATGCCCACCCTTCCTTCCTCCCTCCCTCCAGTCTTCCCTCCCTCCCTCCCTCCCTTCTTTCCTTGCTTTCTCTCTTCTTTCCTTCCTTCCAGCATGACCTCATGTATATCTTTAATACCGTGCGATTTTTGGTGATCTCTTTGAAATCTTTACAAATATGTTCCCTGATTTTCTTTTTACTGCCAAAGTGTTTGGGAGACTGAGATACAAGGATCACAGGTTCAAAACCAACCTCAGCAACTTAGTGAGGCCCTTAGCAACTTAGTGAGACCCTGTTTCAAAATAAAGAATAAAACATAGGGCTGGGGATATAACTCAGAGGTAGAATGTCCCTGGGTTCAATCCCTAGTACTGCCAAAAAAAATAGGCCAGGAGTGTAGCTCAAAGGTAGAATTATCCCTGGGTTCAATCCCCAGCACCACAGAACAAAACAAAAGTTACTTGAATGAATTCCGCTGGGCATTTGACTTCATAAATTTCTGGATTTGAACAGCTCTACTAAAGACAGTTTTAGGGCTGGGGATATAGCTCAGTGGTAGAGTGCTTGCCGTGACTGTGTGAGGTGCTAGTTTGAATCCCCAGCAGTAGGGGACAAAAAAAACCCCAAGACAGTCTTAGTGGAATATAGAGAAGGTCTCAGGAGGGCGTATGGAAGTAATACAAGGAGATTTAGAAAACACAGTGGAGACTTCTCAGATGAGCAATTGGAGTCTTTTAAATAACTTGTCAAAGCCGGGCGTGGTGGTGCATGCCTGTCATCCCAGTACTTGGGAGGTTGGGATAGGAGGATCTCGGGTTTGAGACCAGCCTCAGCAATTTAGCAAGACTGTCAGCAGCTTAGCAAGACCCTGCTTTGAATTTGAATCAAAAAGTAAAGCCGGGCGTGGTGGCGCACACTTGTAATCCCAGCATTCGGGAGGCTGAGACCTGAGGATCCGGGTTCGCAGCCAGCCTTAGTTACCTAGTGAGGCACTCCGCAACTTAGTGAGACTCGGTTTCAAAATAAAGAATAAAAAATAGGGCTGGGGGTGTAGCTCGGAGGTAGAATGCACCTGAGTTCAATCCCTAGTACCGCAAAAAAAAAAAAAGTAAAAAGGGCTGGGGTGTAGCTTAGAAGCGGAATGCCCTTGGGTCCCATCTCCAGTACCGAGACCCAAAACTTGCCAAGATCACTTTGTGAACCATAGCCGATCCAGCGTCAGGATGGACACCCTGCCCTCAGTCTGTGACCCTCTAACCTCTCAGCAGAAAAGAAATCACGAAAAGGCCACAAGTACTCCCAAGTACTGGGATGACAAGCTTATGCCACCATGCCTGGCTTATTGTTTAGGTAATTGTTAGGTAGAGTTAGGCTTGGATTTTATTCTGTCTTGTTTGTTACTCTTTGGTTGGCTCCTTTAAAGTCAACTTCCCAGGAGGGGGATTGTGGGTTGTTGAGAAGAGGGAGCCCTCTCTGGGCAGTGCTTCTAGGGGAGGAGCAAGGACTCGAGTAGACCGACCCAAAGCCTGGTCTTCAACTTAGAGTTGGGTGTGGTGGCGCAAGCCTGTAATCCCAGTACTTGGGAGGCTGAGATAGGAGGATCGAAGGTTCGAGGACAGCCTCAGCCAGTAGTGAGACTCTCATCAACCTAGTGAGACCCTGCTTCAAAATAAAAATAAAATAGGGTTGAGGGTATAGCTTGGAGATAGAATTCCTCTGGTTTCAATCCCCAGTGCCAATCCCCCGCCCCATGAACCTATTAGGTCATCTGGATTGGTAATAGAACCACACATCTATTGGGGTCAGTCATTGGGATGGATACATTTCCGTATGCAATGCCTTCTGCTCTTAAAAAAGGTCTGTGTGGCTGGGCGTGGTGGCGCACGCTTGTAATCCCTGTACTTGGGAGGCTGAGACCAGAGGATCCGGGTTCGCAGCCAGCCTCAGCTAATTAGTGAGGCACTCTGCAACTTAGTGAGACCCTGTTTCAAAATAAAGAATAAAAAAAAAAAAATAGGGCTGGGGGTATAGCTCAGAGGTAGAATGCCCCTGAGTTTAATCCCCAGTACCACAAAAAAAAAAAAAAAGGTCTGTGTGCCTGGCATGGTTGCACACGCCTGTAAATCCCAGTATTTGGGAAACTGAAACAGGAGCATTGTAGGTTTGAGGACAGCCTCAGCAATTTATCAAGACCTTCAGCAACCTAGCAAGACCCTGTTTTAAACCGAAAGATAAAAAAGGACTAGGGGTGTAGCTCAGAGGTAGAATGCCCTTGGGTTCAATCCCCAGTACCACAAAAAAAAAAAAAAAAAGGTCTGTCTTGCATTTCGGGCCTGGTGGTGCACCCCTGTAATCCTAGTACTTGGGAGACAGAGAAGAATTATGGGGTTCGAGGCCCAGCTCAACTTATAAAGACCTTGTTTGAAAATAAAAAGGGAAATAGGGCTGAGGGTGTGGCGTGAAGGTAGACCTGCCACTAGGCTCAATACCCTATACCAAAAAAAAAAAAAAAGAAAAGAAAAAGAAAGTGTCTTCCCATTTATTTTCCTTCCAGAACATTTGAAGGCCTGGGGCTGGATGGAGGCTTTCCCCTCCCGTGCCCACAAGACACAGTGGAGGCTTCAGATACCCGAAGTGTTCACCGTCTTGTTCAAGTGCTCAGGGCTGTGGGTGGCACCCTGGGAGCTAAACTCCAGCTCTCCCCAGCTGGCTGACTCCCAGCACAACGCTCTCCTCACACTCTCCCTGAGTTTCTTACAGGCCTGGGCCACCCAGGGTTCGGAAAAGCTCTTAGCTCTTATTTTAACTTTTATTTTTTAATTTATTATTTTTGCAGTACTGGGGATTGAACCCAGGGGCATTCTACCTCAGTTACACCCCCAGCCCTATTTTTTCTTCTTTATTTGGAAACAGGGTCTCACTAAGTTGCAGAGAGGCTCACTAAATAGCTGAGGCTGGCCTTGAACCCGGATCCTCCTGTTTCAGCCTCCCAAGTACTGGGATTACAAGCGTGTGCCACCACACCCAGCTTTATTTTAACTTCAATTGAACACCAATCTCAAGTAGACAAAGCCTTGTGGTTCTGCAGTAATCCCAAACGCCTTTCCTATGTTGCAGTGAAGTTTTGAAGGAAATAGCATGTGGGTCTCAATAAGTTTTCCCGAGATGAGAGAAAAGGAAAAAAATGTAGCCTGGACTTAGCGTGCGGCGACTCTGACCTGCGTTATTACTCAGCACGGAAGCATTTGAACGGGCTGGGAGGTCGGCTGGGCCCTACAGTCAGTCACTTATTGTTTGCCACCGGGCCAGCGACTCCCAAGACTCAGGACGCCATCCATTCCCAAGGATGCTTTGTCACTCGGGCTATCTCCCAAGTCCGCCCGACCACAGGACGGGCACTGTTTGCCCGTGGCGACGAGGAGTGGTGAATTTCCAGTTTCACAGGCGGGGACTGTGCGGCCCTGCATGGAAGTTTAATTATACGGAGGAGTTTGAGAAAGAAAGCCCAGCTTGTTACCTTGAGGCATGAGGAAGCCTTTGTCTCTTGGGGTGTGAATCAGGGACTGAAATGTCTCTTTTCAGCAGACCCGTTCTTTTTTTGCGGTGGACTGAACAGCCAGCCTGGAATGTCCCTCTGTAAATGCACAGTGCATGAGAAGGGAAAATGAAGGCTGGAAAATGAAACTTTTATTGTTTTCTTCTTGTGGCACTGGGGATTGAACTCAGGGTTATTCTACCTCTGAGCTGCACCTTCAGCCCTATTTACTTTTATTTTGAAACAGGGTCTGGTTAGGTTGAGGGACGGTCTCACCATTTGCTGAGGCTGTCTTCAAACCTTGCAATCCTCCTGTCTCAGCCTCCCAAGTACTGGGATTACAAGTGTGTGCCACCACACCTGGTTCCTGTTTTTTTTAAATACTAAGGATTGAACCCAGGAACATTCTACTTTGGAATTATACCCCCAAGCCCTGTTTTATTTTTTATTTTGAAACAGGGTCTTGCTAGGTTGCTGAGAGTCTTAAGTTGCTGAGACTGGCCTCGAATCTGTGATCCTCCGGTTTCAGCCTCCCAAGTACTGGGATTACAAGCCTGCGCCACCATGCCCGGCTCCGGCTGAAAATCTTGAGGAATAGTGGACAGGGAGGGTTCACTGCTGTTTTCTCATCCATGAAACAGGTGTGGGACTTTCAGACTATTAAAGGGTTGGAGGGAAACCGTCCCCCAAACTCCCCTTGGAAAGCACCGGTGGACCGAGGTACCTTTGTCCCGAGTTACTTTCCTCTGCAGCAGGGGTGACGGCCCTCCGAGCTGCCTTCCTGGAGACTTATCTGTTGGAAAGAGGTCAGTGGTCCTGGGTTCACTTGCTCAAAGGAAGCTGACTCTGAACTGTTTCCTGGAAGAGATGAACTGCTGATAAAAATCAGCCTTGTAATTAAAAAAGAGAAGCAAACCCCAGCGCGCTTGGCTCTGAAGTTACCAGTTTCTTCAAACTCCTCCTGGCTCCTGGTGAAAGTAAGAGTCCAGTTCTGGCCCCGGGAAGGAAGGACCACGGGCCTGGCTGCCCCTCCTCCCTGCTGCGGGGCCAGCAGACCGCTTCAGTCCCTAACCCAGGGTCAGTGTCATCTGGGACCCCAGTATTTGGGTGGCTGAGGTGGAGGATCACAGATTTGAGGACAGCTTCAGCAATTTTTAAAATTATTTTTGGTGGTACTGGGGATGGAACCCAGAGACATTCTACCTCTGCGCTACACCCCCAGCCTGATTTTATTTATTTTGAAAGAGGGTCTGCCTAGGTTGATGAAAGTCTCACTACTTGCTGAGGCTGTCCTCAAACCTGCGATCCTACTGTCTCAGCCTCCCAAGTACTGGGATTACAGGCCTGTGCCACCATGCTGGGCCAGCAGTTTTTACAAAAATCTTATTTGTGGTGCTGGGGATTGAACCCAGGGGCATTCTTGTTACACCCTCAGCCCTGTTTTATTTTTTATTTGGAAACAGGGTCTAGCTAAGTTGCTGAGACTGGCTTTAAATTTGATATCCTCCTGGCTCAGCCTCCCAAGTACTAGGATTACAAGTGTGTACCACCAGGCCCTGCTCTGCCTCAGCAATTTAGCAAGACCCTCAGCCATTTATTTAGTAGGACCTTGTTTCCAAACAAACAAACAAGGTTAGGGTGAATGCTCTTGGGTTCGGGGATTCAATCCCCTGAATCCCCCCCCCCCCAAAAAAAAAAAAAAGAGAGAGAAGAAAAGAGATGTAGCGTCTGTGTGGCCTCAGGCCTAATCATTAATACTTGGCCAAATAGATTACCCTGGGGCGGATCAGAGGAAGTGGGATGGAGGCTGCATAAAAAGGGAAGTGGAGCTGGGTGTGGTGGTACACGCCTTTAATCCAGCCACTCCCGGAAGCCTAGGGTGGAGGATCCCCAAAGCAAGGCTGGAAGTTGCCAAGTTCAAGGCCAGCCTGGGCAATTCAGGGAGACCCTGTCCAAAATAAAAAATAAAAGGGCTGGGGGTGTAGCTCAGTGGGGGCATGCCCCTGGCTCAATCTCCAGCACCAGAAGGAAAAAAAAAGGAAATCGGAGATGGGAGTTTGTTTAATTCTTTTTTTTTTTTTTTTTTTTGGTGTAGCTAGGGATTGAATCCTGGGGCTTTCTACCTCTGAGCTATGCCCTCAGGCCTTTTTATTGTTTATATATTTTGTTTTAGTAGTAGGGATTGAACCCAGAGGCATTCTGTCTCCAAGCTATGCCCCCAGCCTGATTTTAGCCTCACTACATTGCTGAGGCTGGCTTCGAACCTATGATCCCCCTGTCCTCCTGTCTCAGCCTCCCAAGTACTGAGATTACAAGCGTCCCCCGGCAATTTAGGTTTTAAGTCTGCCCTACACATTGACACCCTTCTGTACTGTGATTTTTGTGTGTGTGTGTGGTACTGGGGATTGAACCCTGAGGCATTCTGTCTTTGAGCTACACTCCCAGCCTGATTTTCTTTCTTTCTTTCTCTTTCTTTCTTTCTTTCTGTCTGTCTGTCTGTCTGTCTTTCTTTCTTTCTTTTGTGGTACTGGGGATTGAACTCAGGGGCATACTACCTCCGAGCTACACCCCCAGCCCTATTTTTTATTCTTTATTTTGAAACCGAGTCTCACTAAGTTGCGGAGGGCCTCACTAGGTAGCTGAGGCTGGCTGAGAACCCTGATCCTCCGGTCTTAGCCTCCCGAATGCTGGGATTACAAGCATGAGCCACCACGCCCGGCTGGCCCTAGCCCTTTTAATTTATCTATCATCTATTTTGTTGGTCTTGGGGATTGAACCCAGAGGCATTCTACTCCCACCCAATTTTATTTCTTATTTGGAAACAGGGTCTCACTAATTTGCAGAGGGCCTTACTTAGTTGCTGAGTTCCGCCTTGAACCCGAGATCCTCCTGTCTTAGCCTCCCAAATACTGTGATTACAAACTTGTGCCACCACACCCGGCTGCAGTTCTGTCTTGATTTGGGGCAGGCTCAATGTCAAGCGGATTGATGGAAAGAATCTACACCTCTAGTCTTCAAATAGATGTCTGGAGCTAGGTGTGGTGGTGCATGCCTGTCATCACAATACTTGGGAGACTGAGACTGGAGGATTGAAGGTTCAAGGCCAGCCTCACAGTTTAGAGAGACTCTCATCAATTTACCAAGACTTGTTGCAAAACTAAAAAATAAGTAAATAGAGCTGGGCATCGTGGTGCACGCTTATAATCCCAGTACTTGGGAGGCTGAGACAGGAAGATCTCAGGTTTGAGGCCAGCCTCTGCAAGTTAGTGAGACCCTGTTTCAAAATAAAACAGGGATGGAGTTGTATCTTGGAGGTAGAATGCCCCTGGGTTCAACCCAACCCCAGGAACAAAACAACAACAAAAAAAGATAAACTTAAGAAGCAACTCTGGCGGCTAGAACTGGCCAGTCCTAGAACAGTGCAAAGTCCGCGACAGCTGTCCAGTGCTGCAATTGGTGGGTGCCAGTCAGGACCGTGGTGCGGCTCTGCGCCCTGGGCCCTGGCTGTGTTTTCTGAGGGTGCGTCTCCGTTTGTTGTGGGCTCCCAGGGTCCCGCGTTACAGAAACCACAGTGTCGTCTGGTTTGTAGCAGGGAGAGGGGAGCGTCGCACGCAGCCCAGTCTTGAGCGGAGAAACTGCATGGATGTAAAATCTCTCTCCTCGGAGGCTTGGCTTTGTCGTGGGCTATAAATGGCGTGCTAAACACGAGCCGAGTGCTGTTAACAAGCTGTTTCCAAGAGCGTCGCCCTGGGCTGGCCCGAGAAGGTAAAGTGTACAGATTGCAGCTAAGACAGAGTTTGCTCGTGGTGTTTAGATGTTGGTGGAGTGTGCATTTGCATGCGTGTGTGTGTATGTGCGCGCACGTGTGGTATGTTTTCAGTGGTGAACAGCCTGAGAAGATCATGTAAAATGTTGTTTATTTGTTCCTGTGTTAGTATCTCTATTCTAAACTACGTAGTGTTTTAGTTGTTTATTTATTTTTTGGTACTGGGGATTGAACCCAGGTATATTCTACCTCTGAGCTATACCCCAGCCCTACGTACACACACACACACACACACACACACACACATATTATTTATATATAGTACTAGAGATTGAACCCAGAGACAGTCTACCTTTGAACTACACCCCCAACCTGATTTTATTTCTTATTTGGAAACAGGGTCTCACTAGGTTGATGACTTGCTGAGGCTGACCTTGGACCTGTGATCTTCCTGGCTCAGCCTCCCACGTACAGGAATTACAGGCGTACAGGAATTACAGGCGTAAGGTCTGGCTAGGTTGATGAGAGTCTCACTACTTGCTGAGGCTGTCCTCAAACTTGTGATCCTCCTATCTCAGCCTCCCAACTACTAGGATTATAGGCATGTGCCAGTACTCCTGGCTTTAGTTTGTTTTTAAAGCTGGTTTCAATGAGGAGGTGTTTGGCCAGCCATGGGGTATGTATGAATCAACCATCTTCATAAAGCATGTCTCATGACATCACGCTTGGTACAGAACAGCTGCTGTCAGGATTCCTGACTGAGGATGCCTGGATGACACATAAGAACTAAGCCATGTTCTCATCAACTCAGCGAGACCCTGTCTCCAAATAAAAAAGTAAAATAAAATGGGCTGAGGGTATAGCCCAGCGGTGGAATGCTCATGTGTTCAATCCTCAGTACCACAAAAATTTTTTTTTTTTTTTTTTTTTTTTGCGGTACTGGGGATTGAACCCAGGGGCATTCTACCTCCGAGCTATACCCCCAGCCCTATTTTTTATTCTTTATTTTGAAACCGAGTCTCACCAAGTTGCGGAGTGCCTCACTATGTAGCTGAGGCTGGCCGCGAACCCGGATCCTCTGGTCTCAGCCTCCCGAATGCTGGGATTACAAGCATGCGCCACCACGCCCAGCTACAAAAAAATTTTTTTTAAAATTAAAATAGGGCTGGCAGTGTAGCTTGGAGGTAGAATGTCCCTGGGTCCAATTCCTAGCACTACAAAGAAGGAGGAGGAGGAGGAGGAGGAGGAGGAGGAGGAGGAGGAGGAGGAGGAGATGATGAGTCCTGGACAGGAAGCTTGTGGGCCGAGCTTGAGAGTCCAAGTGCTAGCACGCTGGTGGCAGAGTCTTTATATCATAAAGATTGAGCTAAGAGCCTTTATATCATAAAGATTATATCGTAAGGATTTTTATATCATAAAGATTGTGGCGGCGCAAGCCTTCGACCCCAGTGCTTGGGAGGCTGAGACAGGAAGGTCACAGGTTTGAAGCCAGCCTCAGCGACTTAGCGAGACCCTAAGTTTCAAAAAAGAAGGGCTGGAGTAGAATGACCCTGGTTTCAATACCCGATACCAAAAAAAAAAAAAAAAAAAAAAAAAAAGTAAAAGTAAAGGGGTGTGCTAAATACAACTATACAAATAGGGAAAGAATTGCCAGAAAGGTTAGTAAGTGAGTAGCCGTGCCAAGTGCTCCTCTGGCTCTTCAAGGGCTGTCTTAAAGCCGGCACGGGCAGGGAAGGCCGGCAGGGGCAGGGTAGGGAATTTTGAGCCTGCTCTCCTCTGTGGCTGCTTTTCATTTTATTTATTTATTTTTTGGTAACCCCTGCCCCCCAGGGCCTTTTTATTTTTTATGTTGAAACAGAGTCTCACTGAGTTGCTGAGGCTGGTCTCAAGCCTGAGATTTTCATGTCTCAGCCTTCTAAGGACTGGGATTACAGGTGTTACAGGCGTGTGCCATCATGCCTAGCCTATTTATGATTGATTGATTGATTGATTGTCATACCAGGGATTGAACCCAGGGGCATTCTACCTCTGAGCTACATCCCCCAGCCCTATTTCACTTTTTAGTTGGAAATAGGGTCTTGCTAAGCCACTGAAGGTCTTGCTAAGTTGCCGAGGCTGGCCTCAACCCGGCAATCCTCCTGTTTTTTCAGCCTCCCACGGACTGGGATGACAGGCGTGTGCCACCAGCCTGGCACCCAGCGTTGTGTCTTACAGCTTCTGAACACAGCTTCGGGAGGCCCATGCGCTAGCTTTTCTGGCCTGCAGGGCAATGTGGTGCCAGGCGTCACACCTCATACCTCTGCTCATCTTCTTCTCTACTCCAGCTATTGCCGTCCTCCTTTTGGCCCCAGATTCGCCAAGTCTCCTATTTGTTCTTCCAACCTCCATTGCAGTCCCCTCTAGTTCTCCTGGGAATGATTCTTTGCAAATGAAAATTGGGTTGTAGCCAAGCGTGGTAGCACACGCTTGTAATCCCAGTACTTCGGAGGCTAACCAGGAGGATCGCAGGTTCGTGGCCAGCCTCAGCTACTTAGTGAAACTCTGTTTCAAAATAAAGAATAAAAAAATAGGTCTGGCCAGGCGTTGTGGTGCACTCTTGTAATCCCAGCATTTGGGAGGCTGAGACCGGAGGATCCAGGTTCGCGGCCAGCCTCAGCTACCTAGTGAGACACTCTGCAATTTAGTGAGACTCCGTTTCAAAATAAAGAATAAAAAACAGGGCTGGGGGTATAGCTTGGAGGTAGAATGTCCCTGGGTTCAATCCCCAGT
>PVLC010008757.1:6640-23614 GCA_004027655.1 Graphiurus murinus | reverse complement strand
CAACCTGCCACCTGGGGTCCGCTTCTCAAGTCTTCCTGCGGCCCCTCGCTCACCCAAAGGACTGCGGCTGGCGGTGATCCGGTTGTGGGTGAGTGACTTATCGTCCTCACTTGTGGAGAGCCACTGAGGCCGGGGTTCCCATGGACTCACGGTTGTATTTCCAGAGTCTGGCACAGCGCCTGGCACCCCAGCGGGCCAAGTATGCTGGTTGATTGAAACTTTTAAAGAAGCAAGTGTGCCGGGCGTGGTGGTGCACGCCTGCGATCCCAGAATTTGAGAGGCTGAGACAGGAGGATCCCAGGTTTGAGGCCAGCCTTAACAATTTAGTGAGACCCTGGTTCAAAATATAAGCCAGGTGTGGTGGCATACGCTTGTAATCCCAGTACTTGAGAGGCTGAGATGGGAGGATCCAGGTTGGCAGCCAGCCTCACCTATTTAGTGAGGCCCTCTGTAACTCAGTGAGACCCTGTTTCAAAATAAAGAATAAAAAATAGGCTAGGCATGGTGATGCACACTTGTAATCCCAGAACTTGGGAAGCTGAGACAGGAGGATCCAGGTTTGCAGCCAACCTCTGCTACTTAGTGAGGCCCTCTCTGCAACTTTGTGAGACCCAGTTTCAAAATAAAGAATAAAAAATAAGACTGAGGGTATAGCTGAGAAGCAGAATGCCCCCGGGTTCAATCCCCAGTACCACAAAAAAAGGTTAAAAATAAAATAGGGCTGAGAGTGTAGCTCAGAGGTTAAAAAAAAAAAAAAAGACTGGAGGTGTGTGTAGCTCGGAGGTAGAACACCCCTGCATTCAATCCCCGTACCAAAAGAAGAAAAAAGAAAAGAAAAAAGCAACATGTTAAGCTTCTGTTACGGCCTTGGGGGATGTCAGGTTAGGGTGAGGTTCTACCTGGAGATCTTGGGCCTTTGGAATCCTTAGTGAACAGGCAGAGCAAGGAAACAAGACAGGACTTTTTTCCCCCTTCCTTCCAGTGCTGGGGATTGAACCCAGGGCCTTGCGCTTGCTGGGCTGCACCACTGAGCTGTGCGACCCGCCTGGGCCATGTCTTGAAGCCAGGTCTGGACTCCAGTGCCGGGCTAACAGGCTCCCCTTGGAGGACACACATCCCGTACACACACACAGACACACACACACACACACACACGCACACACACAGCACAAAGCACCCCCTTTGTCTTGCCCTCTGGGGTCCACCTTACCAAGAGGTCAGGGCCAGCCGGAGGGCCAGCTCGAGTCCCCAGGCTGAGCCAGATGCCGGCTGGATCATAGCAAAGGAGCAAACTGTGCAGGGCGCCCCCTGTCGGGGGCGGGGCAGGCTGTTGGCCGTGGTTGTGGTTGCCGTGCGTGGTCTGGTCACAGCTCGCTGTGCTGCTCTGGGGCTGCGGGTTACCTCTCCTCCCCCTCCTAGCGGTCAGCAGAGATGGCCAGGGAGCAGCTGGCTTCCCACCTCCTGGGGTGCCTGCACTTGTCTGTCCAGGGGGAGGGACTCCCCGACCCTTGCCTTGTGTCGCTCTTCTCAACCTTCTACTCTTCTGGGAGGAAAGCCTCTCTGGAACTTTTTATTTCACTCTTGCTGTGCTGCCTGGGGGGACAGCTCTCAAAAAACAACTTAGACTATCTCAATAATGCCCAGGAGGCTGAGACGGAGGGTTGAAGGTTCAAGGCCAGTGCTAAAAAACAAAGCCTGGTGTGGTGGCATACACTAGTAGTCCCAGTACTTGGGAGGCTTAGACGGGAGGATCCCAGTTCCTGGCCAGCCTCAGCTACCTAGTGAAGTTCTCCGTAACTTAGTGAGACCCTGTTTCAAAATAAAGTATAAAAAAAAAAAAAAATAGGGCTGGGGGTGTAGCTTGGAAGTAGAATGCCCCTGGGTTCAATTCCCGGCACTGCAAAAAAAAAAAAAAATAATAATAATAAAAGGGCTAGGGGTATAGCTCAGTGGTAGAATGCCCCTGGGTTGATCCCCAATTACCCCCTTTGCCCTCCTATACACAAAGGCCTGGGGTGGTGGGCCACACTTGTAATCCCAGTAGTTGGGAGGCTGAGACAGGAGGATCGAAGGTTTGAGGCCAGCCTCAGTAACTTAGCAAGATCCTGTTTTCAAATAAAAAAATAAAAGAAGCCGGGCATGGTGGCGCACGCTTGTAATTGTAATCCCAGCATTCGGGAGGCTGAGACCGGAGGATTGGGGTTCGAGGCCAGCCTCAGCTACCTAGTGAGGCACTCCACAACTTAGTGAGACTCGGTTTCAAAATAAAGAATAAGTTCAATCCCCAGTACCGCAAAATAAATAAATAAATAAAAAAAATAATAAAAGAGCTAGGCGTGTAGCTCAAAGGGAGAATGCCTCTGGGTTTAATCCCCAGTACCAAATTAAATAAATAATATTAAATTAAAATTAGAAATAAAGGGGAAAGACAAGGAGACACCCAGAGCTGTCCCCTGGGGCCTGCGGGAAGGCTGAGCATGTGTCTTTGTTTGCACTGGGGATTCTCAGGAGAGCGTCCTAGGCTTCTGATAGGTGTAAAATGGACCAATCAGGAACTGTCAGATCCCAGCCCACACCTGGGCTTAACTAAGTCCCTAGGGACATTTTTTTTTCCTCCTCTTTCTTGTTGCTCTTGACACACAGCTGGGACCTAGGGTGGTAAACTATGTGAAAAGTTCCAATTAGCCAGGCGTGGTGGTGCACGCTTGTAATCCCAGGATTTGGGAGGCTGAGACCGGAGGATCCGGGTTCAAAGCCAGCCTCAGCAACATAGCGAGGGACTCTTGGCAACCTCGTGAGACTGTTTCAAAAGAAAACAAAATAAAATAAAAAGGGCTGGATGTATAACTTGGAAATACAATGCCCCTGGGCTCAGTTTCCAGTACCACAAGAAAAAAAAAAAAAAAGAAAAGAAAAGAAAAACCAGTTTCACCTTCTTGAACGGGCACCCAGCAGCAAGGGGACTTTTGGGGCTCCCCCAGGCCTGTCACGGGTTTCCTGACCACCTGCCGGGGGCAGGCTCTTCCAGGCCCACGCTGCAGCTGCCGCAGCCGCTGCCCTTGACCTCACCTTGGGCGCAGGTGGGTGGCTTTCCTTGGTGTCTGTTCCCCTGCCTCTCAGTCGGGCTCCCACAGGGCCTCTGGCTGCTTGGGAGGCCTGCAGGGCCGCTCATCTTGGCCACTCAGGAGCAGAGAGGCACGGGCTCCGTGCAAATGTGAAAATACACACTTATGCTGCTACTGAGGCAGAGGGTAGAGGACCGAGGGCCCCGGGGCGGGGGGGCCCTGCAACCTAGCAACGCTTGCTGTAGGGCGCCCTGGCTTGGACCGCTCACCGATGCCTGCTTCCTTCCCGAGGGGCCACCGAGGCCCTCACTTGGCGTCTTCCTGGCCCCGGCCGGGGTGCAGGGCCATTTCCTTCCCCCCCACCTCCAGCCGGGCCAGACCCGCTGGCCAGCCTGCTGGTAGGGAGCGCCGAGGGAGACCTCCCGGCTTAGAGCCCAGGGGACAGAGTGTTCCTGATAATTAGTGTGGCGCAGGCTCCTCTGGACATGTCCCCGTTTAGTTGTGCGGCCAATTATCAGCTTAGTTCTAGAAACAAACTTTAGACTCTCTAGAACTATATTAGAGCTAGAAGTAATTATTATTATTGTTATTGTTGTTGTTGTTATTATTATTATTATTATTATTATTATTATTATTATTATTATTTGTGGTACTGGAGATTGAATCCCGGGGCATTCTACCTCCCAGCTACAACCCCCCAGCCGTATTTTTTTTTTTTTTTTTTTTTTGTGGTACTGGGGATTGAACTCAGGGGCATTCTACCTCCGAGCTATACCCCCAGCCCTATTTTTTATTCTTTATTTTGAAACAGGGTCTCACTAAGTTGCAGAGTGCCTCACTAGGTAGCTGAGGCTGGCCACGAACCTGGATCCTCCTGTCTCAGCCTCCCGAATGCTGGGATTACAAGCGTGCGCCACCATGCCCGGCTCATTTATTTTCTTTTTAAACAGAATCTCACTAAGTTGTTGAGGGTCTTGCTGGGTTGCTGAGGCTGGCCGCGAACCTGTGATCCTCCTGCTTGAGCGTTTCAAGCACTGGGGTTTCAAGCGTGCGCCATCTTGAGAGAGGCCCGAGTGGCAGACTTGCTTCTTTCTCCTCTTTCAGGAGATCTTCTGTTTGCTTCTGGTCCCAATAGCCAAAGCTGGTTACAAGGCCCGTCACGGTCTTGGGCCAGTCAGTCCTGACTGCTGAACACTTGCATGTCAGAAGGAAGCCAGCAGAATGCCAGGATTTCTAGAGGATCGCGGGTTCAAAGCCAGCCTCGGCAACTTAGCAAGGTGCTCAGTAACCTAGTGAGACCCTGTCTCCAAAGAAGAAATAAAATCGGGCTGGGGGTGTAGCTTGGAGGTAGCATGCCTCTGGGTTTAATCCCCAGGACCAAACAAACAAACAAACAAACAAATAAATAATTTGGAGATACAGTTTTGAGGAATTTCAAACCGTGAGGCCCCAACAGTTCGGTACAGCGGCCTGCCTCGGGTCCCCTGGCTGTGATTGCCGGGTTAGAACTAGAACCTAGGTCTTCCGACTCTCGCTGACTTATTGTTGACTCAGCAGTTATTTCTCACTAAGGTCGCACGTTCAAAGCAGCAGATCGGTTCAGACCACGGCACTCTTATTAGTGGAGTGAATGAGAGGATCCACTTCTCAGTGGGTGCTCCGGTCAGCTAAAGAAAACCATGGGCCCGCAAGTCCAGTGTGCTGGCTCCTTCCTCAGCTAACTAACTTCCTTCCTCCCTCCCTCTCTTCTTTCCTTCCTGGGTGGTAAAGCAGGAAACCGACTATATACATAACAAACATCTCCTCCCCTCCTTTGGCACCCGCACTCCCAGGGGGCATTTTGGGGCTCATTTTAGGCTGAAATGTGAGTTCTGACCCCTGGACTACCCTGTTCCCGCCACAGAGAAGTGTGATCCGGAGATTTTTTTAGTGTTACAGTGCTCCCCGACTATGGGAAGGAACCAGCTCCCAACCCAAGCCGGATTGCCTCCCGGATCCCATTACACAGAAAATGCCCTCAACACCAGGATATGAAAATGCTTTTCTGGGATGAGCGCAAAGCATTTCAGCCTCCAAATAAAATCTATCTGCTCGCACTTAGATTGTTCAAAGGCAGATGGTAGGCAATTGAAACAGAGAGGCAAGCTGGCGAAAGGAAAAATAAAACCACAAATATCTGTACGCGAAGGTGATCTCCGCTCCTGCCAAGCCCCCTCCTAACTTCGTTAGCATAACGGCCGCGCGGCAATTAAGTAGCTTGGGAACTCAGCCTCGATGCCTAATACGATTGTCCTCTGTTAATGGGGTGAAACAAAGCTTGCGTATAATATACAGTGCTGTTCACCAAGCTGCAGAGCTGGAGGAGGGTTGAGGTAATCGGCAGCCCAGCCCATAAACCAGGCTTCCCGCAGCAGACAGCCACCTTGGTGAACTCACCACCCCGACCCCCTGTTAATAGTGGGGCCACTGGGCTGAAATGGTGGCTGTGACCGAGCTACCCCATCTCCCAAAGGAACCACTCAGCCCAGTGTGGTGCGCATGCCTGGCATCCCAGGACTTGGGAGGCTGAGACGGGAAGACGGCAGGTTCAAGGTCGGCGTCTGCAGTTTATGGAGGAAGATTCCCAGCAACCTAGGGAGACCTTGTTTCAAAAGAAAAAGTAAAAAGGGCTGGGGTTGTAGCTTGGAGGTAGAATGTCCCGGAGGGTTCACTCCCCAATACAAAGAAAGGAAGGAAGGAAGGAAGGAAGAAAAGGAGCCATTCACTCATTTTGCACTGCAGGGTGGAGCTTAGTGACCCCGGGTTTGAACTTGAACTTGTTCAGTGACAGAGGTACTGGGCTCTCTGCTCTCTGCGGCGGGCCCTTATGGGGTGCTGAGGGGGTGTTGAGCCAGATTGCAGGAGGGGCAGCTCTGGAAGCAGGCGGGCGTGGTGAAGCAGGAGGGGATTTACCAGGGGCGGGATGCAGGATGAGTTTGCTCTGCTGGGAAACAATCTGGGGATGTCCGCTAGGGAGAGCACCCAGATGACAGTGGAGAGGGAGCTCAGGAAGGAGGTCTGAGCACCAGAGACCATGGGGCCAGGCATATGGTGCTTGCCCCTAAGCCCAGGACTTGGGAGGCTGGTTTGAGGCCAGCCTCCGCAGCTTAGTGAGGCCCTCAGCCACTTAGGCCTTGTTTTAAAATAAAACATAATATAGGACTGGGGGTGTGGTTTGGAGGTAGAATACTCCTGGGTTCAATGCCTGGTACCAAAAAAAAAAAACAAAAGAAAAGGAATTCACTTAGTTGGCCTCTAATCTCAGTACTTGGCAGGCTAAGATGGAGAATTGCAGGTTTGAGGTCAACCTCAGCAATTTAGCCAGACTCTATTTCAAAATAAAAGATAAGCTGGGTGTGGTGGCCCATGCCTGTAATCCCAGTACTTGGGAGGCTGAGACTGGAGTATAGCAGGTTCGAAGCCAGCCTTAGCAACTTAGTGAGGCTCTTAGCAACTTAGTGAGACCTTGTTTCCAAATAAAAAATAAAATAGGGTTGGGAGTGTAACCTGAGGTAGAAGGCCCCTGGGTTCAACCCTTAGTAACACACACACACACACACACACACACACACACACACACACACACCATACTATCAGTGACAATTATTAAAAAAAAAAAAAAAAAAAGAATAAAAGGGCTCAGGGTGTAGCCCGCAGGTAGAATGCCCTTAGGTTCAGC
Organism: Graphiurus murinus; assembly: GCA_004027655.1. Classification (NCBI taxonomy): domain Eukaryota; kingdom Metazoa; phylum Chordata; class Mammalia; order Rodentia; family Gliridae; genus Graphiurus; species Graphiurus murinus. Next base: position 16,831 of record PVLC010008757.1, on the reverse strand, counting down.
CTCCAGTACCAGGGGGAAAAAATAAAAAGGAAATCCCTGGAAGAATATTAAGCCTTCTGCTGCTCCAGGAGAGACAGCTTGCTGGGTGTGGTAGCGCCTGCCTGTAATCCCAGTACTTGGGAGGCTGAGACTGGAGGACTACAGGTTCAAGGCCAGCCTTAGCAACATCGCTAGCCCTTATTTCAAAAATAAAAACATAAAAAGAGCTGGGGGTGTAGCTTGGAGGTAGAATGCCCCTGGTTTCCATGCCCAGTACCAGAAAAAGAAAAGAAAGAAAACAGAAGAGAGAAAGAAAGGAGAGAGAGACAGACAGACAGACAGAGACAGGGCGCCTGTCTCATTTTCTTGCTGAATTTCTTTTTTGATAGTCGGGGGCCCAACGCTGTGTATCTGACCGAGACAGCTGTGGCCGGTGATGATTCCGGCTAGAAGGACCCTCCTCCTTCCCCCGCCGGGCCTGGTCAAGCCCACAGTCCCCAGGTGGAGAGGTGGCTGTGATTCTCTGCTGTCACGAGTGGGGACGGTGACAAGGCTGGGGCAGGGGATGGCGGCGTGGTGGGTCTGCTTGCAGCAAGTGTGGTTCTCACTCCTCGCCTCGCAGATCTGTCCCTGCAACAGCTCTCTCTAAAAGTCGCACGAGGGGACGCGTGCTTGACACAGGAGTTGGCTTTTACCTTGGGTACCGACCCTGCAGACACAGTAGGCGGAACCCTGCAGGCAAACAGGGAAGAGCCGGTGCCCGCCTGTGCCCGTGTGGCAGCTCCTGAGCCTCCTTCCTCTTACGCTGCCTCCATTTTTGTTAATTCCTCAGGCCCGAGGATGTTTAGATGGGTGTGCGGAGGAGGGAATGGCGAGTCACGAAGCCGATGGCTGGCCCGGGACCTGGGAAGGAAGGCTCAGGCTTGCTTTCTCTTTTTCTTTTTGGCACTGGGGATCAAACCCAGGGGCGTTTGAGCTACACCCCCAGCCCTATTTATTTTTGGAAGAGGGTCTTGCTAATTTGCTAAGGGCCTTGCTAAGTAGCTGAGGCTGGCTTCAAACCTGCAATCCTCCGGTCTCAGCCTCCCAAGTACAGGGATTACAGGCATGCACCACCACACCTGGCTGGCAGGTGCCTGCATGTCTGCTATCTCCTCCTTCCCTCCCTTCCTCCCTCCCTCCCTCCTTTCCTTCCTCCCTCCCTCCCTCCCTCCCTTCCTTCCTTCTTCTTGTGTATGTGTTACTGAGGATCAAACCCAGGGGCATACTACCCCTGAGCTACACTCTCCAGTGTAAAATATTCTTTTATTTGGAAACAGGGTCTCACTAAGTTATTGAGGGTGTCCTTAAGTTGCTGAGGCTGGCCTCCAACTGCAGTCTTCTTGTCTCAGCCTCCTAAGTACAGGCACAGCTATGGCTTTTGAAATTTAAGTAAATAAGTAAGTAAATAAATAAATAAATAAATGAATGAATAAATGTTAGTCACTTTCCCCTGTATGTGCTGCTTTCATTAAGGGTCGTCTTGGCTCCCAGCTGGAGAATTCCAACAGTGTTCCTAGTGGGCCTGTGCTGAGAGGGGCTTGCCATCCAAGTGTGTGTGTGTGTGTGTGTGTGTGTGTGTGTGTGTGTACGTACCCAGGGGCATTCTATCTCTGAGCCACACCCCCAGCCCTATTTTGTTTTTCTTTGGAATCAAGAGTCTCGCTAGGTTGCTGAGAGTCTCACTACTTGCTGAGAATGTCCTCAAACCTGCCATCCTCCTGTTTCAGCTTCCCAAATCCTAGGATTATAAGCGCGCGGCACCACACCTGGCTTGAAAATGCTGTTTTGAAAATGCTGTTTTTTAACGCAGTGAGCGTATGCAGAAAACAGCCGTAGGTGAGAGGAACCCCCCTGCTTGGTCCCCTCCGGGACCTGCTCTGCAGCGCCTGGGGGTGAGGGTTAGATTTGTTTCTAGTGTTCCCCACCGTGACCCAGTTGCGCATTTGCGGGCCAGCTGCTTCCCGCTGGAGCCCTTGTCGACCTCCTAGGGAGATGGCCGGGTGACCGAGCAGGACAGCGAGCTCTGGCTGCTCCAGGATCCGAGGCCTGCGGCTGAGCCTGACTTGGGCCCTGTCCAGATCATCCAAATCCCTGCTTCCTGAGGGAGGACGGGAACCTGGGGCGAGCCCGTGACACCTGAGTCGCAGCCTCCTGACGTGGGCCACTCCCGGGACGGGCCTTGTTTTTTATTTTATTTTTGATGGTACTGGGGATTGAACCCAGGGACATTCCACCTCCAAGCTACACCCCCAGCTCTATTTTGAAACAGGGTCTCACTAAGTTGAGGAGGGCCTCAGCAGTAGCTGAGGCTGGTCGAGAACCTGGATCCTCTAGTCTCAGCCTCCCAAGTACTGGGATTACAAGAGTGTGCCACCATGCCTGACTGGGCCTTCCTTTTTTTTTTTTTTTTTTTAGCATGCACATATTTATAAATAGTTTTTTGTTTTTTCTTTTGTGGTACTGGGGATGGAACCCAGGGGTGTTCTATGTCTGAACTCCACCCCAAGCCCTATTTTATTTTATTTTTTAATTTGAAACAGGTTCTTGCTGCATTGCTGACAGCCTCACTCAGTTGCCAAGGCTGGCTTCAAACCTGCAATCCTCCTGTCTGACCCTCCCAAGTACTTGGGATTACGGGTGCGTACCACCACACGGGGCTCTAGAAATAGTTTTAGACCTAGTAGTAGCTGCCTGAGTGAATCTAGTTCTCCAGCCTGTGAACACTTATTAGCACAGGAGCAAGAACATCAGGATTTGTGTGTGTGTGTGTGTGTGGTACTGGAGGTTGAACCTCGGGAGTTCTACCTCTAAGCCAGATCCCCAGCCCCTTTTTATTTTTATTTTGTTTTATTTATTTTTAAGCAGGGTCTTGCTAGGTTGTTGAGAGTCTCACTAAGTTATTGAGTCTGGCCTCGAACTTGAGATCCTCCTGTCTCGGCCTCCCAAGTACCGGGGTTACAGGCATGCCACCATGCCTAGCTCAGAATTTTTGGGTGTAGCTATTTTTCTGTAGTCCCCAGACACCTGAAGCTCCCAGGTGGTTTTTACATTGATTTCGGAATTTCCAAGGAAGCATTCTTTGAGAGCTTTATAGACATCACTCTTTGTACTCTGCTATAAAGGCTGAAAATAAAGCAAGCGAGCAAAGGCAGCCTCTGGGAATCCTTTCGTTATAGTTCCTAGTTACAGGCGGGTACCACCACGCCCGGTCCTTCTGTCTCTCTTGTTTTAACTGACCTCTCCTTCCTCCATCTCCTGTCCCGGGAGCGTCCCCTGGACTTCTGTGTCTGAACGGGAGGCCCCTCTGCCGGCACGCACTCATCTCACCCATTCTGAACCAGTTTTATTTTTATTTTTTTTGTGTGTTACTGGAAATTGAACCCACAAGCATTCCACCTCTGAGCGACCTCCCCAGACCAATCTTATTTTTTTTTTTTTTTGCGGTACTGGGGATTGAACTCAGGGGCATTCTATCTTCGAGCTATACCCCCAGCCCTATTTTTTATTCTTTATTTTGAAACAGGGTCTCACTAAGTTGCGGAGTGGAGTGCCTCGCTAGGTAGCTGAGGCTGGCCGCGAACCCGAGATCTGGGATTACAAGCATGCGCCACCACGCCTGGCTCTTATTTTTTATTTGAAAACAGGGGTCTCACTAGGTTGCTTAGAGCCTCACTAAAATGCAGAGGCTGTCCTCGAGCTTACAATCCTCCTGTCTCAGCCTCCCAAGTACTGGGATTACAAGCCTGTGGCCATTTTGAACCTTCTGTCACTTTGTCCTGTAACTGCCTGTGGTGTCCTCACTTGACAGGAAGCCCGGCAGGTCCGAGCCCCTCTCGGGTTTGTGCTCACAGCCGCAGCAGCGTTGGCGCTGAGCGCAGGTGATGGCGGAGTCTGTGTGTGGCTCGGGGTCTGAGGCTCTCCGGAGCCTTCTTGCCAGTCCACAGGACGCTGCAGGACTGTCGGCTGAGGACCCGTGTCCCCAGCGTTGTTGGGTGTCGCCTGGTCCTTAGGAGTTTGCTTATGCCAAGTTGTAAATTTTAAGTCGTGAGTTCAGAACCTTGAGTTGGACGCGAACTGCAGTGGTTTGGTTTTTTATTTCTTTTATTACTGTTATTTTTTATTTTTTGCGGTACGGGGGGTTGAACCCAGGGGCATTCTACCTCCGAGCTACACCCTCAGCCCCATATTTTATTCTTTATTTTGAAATAGGGTCTCACCAAATTGTAGAGGTCCTCACTAAGTAGCTGAGGCTGTCCTCGAACCTGCGATCCTCCTGTTTCGGCCTCCCAAATACTGGGATCACAAGCGTGCGCCACCACGCCCGGCTGGTTTTTTTTTTTTTTTTTTTTTTTGTGGTCTTGGGGATTGAACTCAGGGGCATTCTACCTCCGAGCTATACCCCCAGCCCTATTTTTTATTCTTTATTTTGAAACAGGGTCTCACTAAGTTGCGGAGTGCCTCACTAGGTAGCTGAGGCTGGCCGCGAACCCGGATCCTCCGGTCTCAGCCTCCCGAATGCTGGGATTACAAGCGTGCGCCACCACGCCCGGCTTCCAGCTGGTTTTTTAAATTGAGTTCCTGCTTATTCTTCGCTCCTTACCCAGTCACCCAAAGGAAGGTCTTTCTTATCATTTTGCTTCTCCCTACAAGGACGAAGTGGCTGCTCTGGATGTTCCTGGAAGACAGGAAAAGTGATCGCAGATCAATTCTAGCTGCTGCCTCTGAAAAGCTGAGGAAGATAGATGGGTTTGGCTTTGAAGAGCTGTCCTCCCTCCCTTCCCTCCTCCCTCTCTCTCTGCCAGTAATTACAAATCTGAACGAAGCCACCACTGAAAATCCACATTGTTTCCTGGCTCTGAATCATAGAACATGGGCAGAATATGGATCTAGATTTCTTTCCCACCCCCCACCGACCCCCCGGCACTGTGGATTGAACCCAGGGACATTCCACCTCTGAGCTATACCCCAGCCCTATTTTTTATTCTTATTTTTATTTATTTTTATGCTACTAGGGATGGAACCTGGGGGCATTCTACCTCCGAGCTACAGCCCCAGCCCTATTTTTTTATCTTTTTTTTTTTTTTTTTTTTTTTTTTGCAGTACTGGGAGTTGAACTCAGGGGCATTCTACCTCCGAGCTATACCCCCAGCCCTATTTTCCTATTTTTTATTCTTTATTTTGAAACCGAGTCTCACTAAGTTGCGGAGTGTCTCACTAGGTAGCTGAGGCTGGCCGCGAACCCGGATCCTCCGGTCTCAGCCTCCCGAATGCTGGGATTACAAGCGTGCGCCACCACGCCCAGCTTATCTTTTATTTTTGAAACAGGGTCTCACTAAGTTGTAGAGGGCCTCACTAAGCAGCTGAGGCTGGCTGCAAACTCAGATCCTCCAGTCTCAGCCTCCCAAATGCAAGGATTACAAGCGTGCACCACCACGCCCCGCTTATCTATTTTTTATTCCTTATTTTATTTATTTATTTATTTTTTGCGGTACTGGGGATTGAACTCAAGGGCATTCTACCTCCAAGCTATACCCCCAGCCCCATTTTCTATTTATTTTGAAACAGGGTCTCACTAAGTTGTGGAGTGCCTCACTAGGTAACTGAGGCTGCCCGCGAACCTGGATCCTCCGGTCTCAGTCTCCCGAATGCTGGGATTACAAGCGTGTGCCACCATGCCGGCTTTATTCCTTATTTTGAAACAGGATCTCACTAAGTTGTAGAGGGCCTCACTAAGTAGCTGAGGCTGGCCGTGAACCTGTGATCCTCCTGTCTCAGCCTCCCAAGTACTGGGATTACAACTGTGCACCAGCACGCCTGGCTCATGCACCACTTTTACCATGACTGCGACCATCCCATGGGGGAGGTAAAGGTACTGCGTGGGGGCAGGGCTGAGGCCCTGTGTTAGCTACCCACACTGACTGGTCTGGGGCCGGCCAGGAGAGGCTCAGGGTTATCACTGAATGCCATTTCCACAGGTCCTGTGGCTGCCAACGCCTTCTTTTGCTTTTCTTTCCCCTTTGCAGAAAGAAACGTGATTCCTCTCATTTTAGAATCGCCTTCGTTTCTGCTCTGATGATATTTTCCCCCCCGTTGTCCACTTAAATGAGAGAATTGGAGCCAGGTGTCATGGTGTACACCTGTCATTTCAGTATTTGGGAGGCTGAGATAGGAGGATTACAGGTTCGAGGATAGCCCCAGCAAGTTAGTGAGGCTCACAGCAATGTAGACCCTGTTTCCAAATAAAAAATAAAATTGGTATGGTGATATAGCTTGAAGGTAGAATGCCCCTGGGTCCAATCCCTAGCACCATTAAAAAAAAAAAAAAAAAAAAAAAAAAAATCAGCCAGGCATGGAGCACATACTTGTAATTCCAGTACTTGGGAGGCTGAGACAGGATGATCTCAGGTTCGAGGCCCGCCTCAGCAAGTAGTGAGACTCTCATCCACCTAGAGAGACCCTGTTTCAGAATAAAAAAATAAAAAGGGCTGGGGGTGTAGCTCGGAAGTAGAATGCCCTTGGGTAAAAATCTCCAGTAATGCACTGTCAGACAAAGATGACAGACGAAACGATCACAAGTATAGGTTAGAAACAGAATATTCTTGTCCATTGAGTGTGTGTAAAATCTCTAAACCCTCAGAAAGTGCAGGAAATAAGGAGTAACCTCTTGGGCAAAGGATCCTGTCTTAACGGATCAGTTTTAGCCGGGCTTGGTGGCAGCACCTGTCATTCCAGTGTTTAGGAGGCTGAGGTAGGAGGATTGAAGGTTCGAAGCCAGCCTCAGCAATTTAGTACAACTCTCAGCAACTTAATGAGACCCTATTTTATAATACAGAAAAAAAAAGGGCACATTTAGAAAGAGATTGTAATAGCTGGATGGGATGGGACAAGCTTGTTATCCCAGGACTTGGGAGGCTGAGATAGGAGGATCGCAGGTTCCAAGACAGCCTCAGCAATTTAGTGAGACCCTCAGCAACTCAGTGAGACCCTGTTTCAAAAATATAAAATAAAATAGGACTGGAGGTGTAGCTCCAGGCAGAATGCCCTTGGGCTCAATCCACAGCATCAAAATAAAGTTGTAATATTAGATGATTTGGGTGCCATGGACCAGCAGATAGTTCTTTTTATTTTTTTTCTCTTTTTGCAGAACTGGGAATTGAACTCAAGGGCATTCTACCTCTGAGTCGCACCCCCAGTCCTATTTATTACTCTTTATTTTGAAACAGGGTCTCACTAAGTTGCGGAGTGTCTCACTAAGTAGCTGAGGCTGGCCGTGAACGCAGATCCTCCTGTTTCAGCCTCCCAAGTACTGGGATGACAAGCGTGCACCACCACGCCCAGCTAGCAGATAGTTCTTTATACTTCTGCACACACCCGTTCCAGGCTCCTTGAGGGACCCCATTTCTGTCGGCAGCCACCATTCTGACATCCTCTGCACAGTACACGCCTGTATACGCCTTCTCTTCTCATCGATTTCGTTTTAGCTCCTATCATGGTGCCGTGGGGCTGGGGGGCTGGGGGGCTGGGCCCCAGGAGCAGCCCTGTCTTTGGCTAAGTCACTTCCCAGTCCTGGCTTGGACTCTTTTCTCTGTACAAGTTGAGACATCCCGCCTGATGGATGCCCGGCTCTCGGGGCGTTTACCTGAGTGTCGAAAGGATGCAGGTAGGGCTCCAGCGTGCAGACCTTATCTTTCCAGGAACGCCTGGGTCAGCTTGCTGACGCTGATTCAGAACATTTTGCATTCCTGCCAGGCGTGGTGGTACATGTCTGTAATCTCAGTACTTGGGAGGCTGAGACAGGAGGATCTCAGGTTGGAGGACAGCCTCAGCAACCTAGCGAGAACCTGTTCAGTCCTCAGTACTGCAAAAAAAAAAAAGTAAATAAATAAAAAGTATTTTTTCTTTGCATTCTCATGACAGCCAGAGGGGGCCACGCTGGCCCCTTCAGATAAGATTCTGTTAGAAATAAAAAGCTTAAGCCAGGTGTGGTAGCGAACGCTTGTAATCCCAGTATTTGGGAGGCTGAGACAGGAGGATCATAGGTTTGAGGACAGCCTCAGCAAGTAGTGAGACTCTCAGCAACCTCCCGAGACCCTGTTTCCAAATAAAAAAGAAAATTGGGCTGGGGGTGTAGCTTGGAGGTAGAATGCCTTTGGGTTCAATCCCCAGTACCACACACACACACACACACAAAGAAAGAAAGAGTTTATAATCCAGCAGGGCATGGTGGTACATACCTGTACAAATCCCAGTACTTGAGAGGCTGAGACAGGAGTATCACAGGTTTGAGGATAGCCTCAGCAAGTAGTGAGACTTTCATCAAGAATCAAGAATAAAAAATAGGGCTAGGGATGTAGCTTGGAGGTAGAATGCCCCTGGGTTCCATCCCCAACACCACACTTACATACATACATACATACATACATGAATAACTATCTTATCATCGTGGAGGCCAGCAGTGTATCTCAGGTCTACTGATCATAGTTCAGAGGCAGAATTGCAATGTGGACCCAGGCATGTCATTTAAGATGATCACACCCTTTCGGTTTTCTAATTTCTGGCCTCCTCCTCACGGTGCAAGCTTTTCTTTTTGTTTTGTTTTTGACTGAGAACCTCTTTCTTCTGCATGCTTGTCCCTGAAGGTCCGTGTTACCTGTCGGGCTCCGACAGGGAGTGTGCGGGCGCGTGCATCTCCTAGGATGAGACTCTGTCCTAACACGCCCGATTTCCTACTGCCGGGGATTAACGCCCTTTGCGGAGGCTCATAGGAGGGAAGAAGAGAGAGCTCGATTTTGTTAAAACCAGGAAGTGTCCCCATTTTACCTTCCATCAGCACACGGATCTGCTCGGAAACTAATTAGAGCACATCCCCAGCGGTGTCGGCCGTCTCCCTTCCTGCCGTCCTGTGAACCGGCCAACGGTCTCTTTCACCATGTGGCAGGAACTGCCATAAAGCAGCCATCTGTTCTTCCTCCTCCTCCTCCTCTTCTTCCTCCTCCTCCTCCTCCTCAAAGGATGCTGAGGGTAGCTTCTTGCTTTATTTTTTGGATTTTTTTTTTTTTTTTTTTTTGCGGTACTGGGGGTTGAACTCAGGGGCATTCTACCTCCAAGCTATATCCTCAGCCCTATTTTTTATTCTTTATTTTGAAATCGAGTCCCACTAAGTTGCGGAGTGCCTCACTAGGTAGCTGAGGCTGGCCGAGAACCCGGATCCTCCGGTCTGAGCCTCCCAAATGCTGGGATTACAAGCGTGCGCCACCACAGCTTCTTACTTTAAATGCATCTCAGACCTTTTTTCTTTTATGGTACTAGGGATGAAACCCCCCCAACAGCAGTCTACCTCCCAGCTACACCACCAGCCCTATTTTGTTTTTTGTTTGAGACAGGGTCTTGATAGGTTGATGAGAGTCTCACTATTTGCTGAGGCTGTCCTCGAACCAGTGGTCCTCCTGTCTCAGCCTCCCAAGTACTGGGATTATAGGTGTGTGCCACCACACCAGGCTTCATCTCAGATTTTTTTTTTATCTTGACTATTTAAGGCTTTTGCTCTTCCTTGAGTATTCTTTGCTCTTTCTGTCTATTCCTTACTTTCTATTCTTTAAAATGCAACCGAGAAGCTGGGAGTGGTGGTGCATGCTTGTAATCCCAATACTTGGGAGGCTGAGACTGGAGGATTGGGGTTCATGGCCAGCCTCAGCTACCTAGTGAGGCCCTCTGCAACTTAGTGAGATTCTGTTTCAAAATAAAGAATAAAAAAATAGGACTGGGGTATAGCTTGGAGGTAGAATCCCCTGGGTTCAATCCCCAGTACTGCAAAAAAAAAAAAAAAAAAAAAAAAAAAAAAAAAAAAAAAAAAAAAAAAAAAAAAAAAAAAAAAAAAAAAAAAAAAAAAAAAAAGCAACTAAGATGAAACAAGCAATGTGTAAAGAAGCCATGGTGACCCAGGCGTGGTGGCGCACGCTTGTAATCCCAGCATTCGGGAGGCTGAGACCGGAGGATCCTAGTTTGAGTCCAGCCTCAGCTACCTAGTGAGGCCCTGTGAAACTTAGTGAGACCCTGTTTTAAAGTAAAGAATAAAAAATAGGGCTGGGGGTATAGCTTGGAGGTAGAATGCCCCTGAGTTCAATCCCCAGTACTGCAAAAAAAAAAAAAAAAAAAAAAAAAAAAACAAAG
>PVLC010008756.1:34090-57073 GCA_004027655.1 Graphiurus murinus | reverse complement strand
TTTTTTTTTTTTTTTTTTTTTTTGCGGTACTGGGGGTTGAACTCCGGGGCATTCTACCTCCGAGCTATACCCCCAGCCCTATTTTTTATTCCTTATTTTGAAACCGGGTCTCACTAAGTTGCGGAGTGCCTCACTTAGGTAGCTGAGGCTGGCCGCGAACCCGGATCCTCCGGTCTCAGCCTCCCGAATGCTGGAATTACAAGCGTGCGCCACCACGCCCGACTCTCTAGCCCTATTTTTAATTTTCATTTTGAAACAGAGTCTTGCTAGGTTGCTGAGAGACTCACTACTTGCTGAGGTGGTCCTTGAACCTGCAATCCTCCTGTCTTAACCTCCCAAGTACTGTGATTACAGGCATGTGCCACCACATCTGGCTTAATTTTTCTTTTCTTTAAACAATGTCTCAATAAATTCCCACAGGCTGGCCTTGAAACTGTGATTCTCCTGTCCCAAGTACTGGGATTACAAGCATGTGGCACCATGCCCAGCGAAAATTGGCTTTAAAACAAAGAAAACGCAGCTACTTAGGCCTTCCGCAACTTAGTGAGACCCTGTTTCAAAATAAAGAATAAAAAAATAGGACTGGGGGTGTAGCTTGGAGGTAGAATGCCCCTAGGTTCTATCCTCAGTACCGCCAAAACAAACAACAACAACAACAACAAAAAAAAACAGGGGAGCAAAGAGTCCTCAGTTAAAAAACAACAACAACTAATGAATTGGGGCCCAACACCTAGTTTGGTCAAAATGGAATTCAGGCCAGATATTGTGGTGCACATTTGTAATCCCGGTATTTGGGAAGCTAAGACAGGTGAATCACAGGTTTGCAGCCAGCCCAGGCAACTTAGTGAGGCCCTCTGCAACTTAGTGAGATCTTGTTTCAAAAAAAAATAGGGCTATGGGGTGGAGCTCAGAGGTAGAATGCCCCTGGGTTCAATCCCTAGTACCCCTCCCCCCAGAAAAAAAGAGAACTCCAGTTGAGGCTCCCATTCAAGGGGAAGGGGCGAGGCAGGCTCATACCCATCTGATACTGTAGCTGGGCATCTGACACAGGGCCAGTGGCCTAGCCTCCTGGTGGGCCGGGCCCAGTGCTGGGCACTCCATGTAAAGAGAGAGGAGGATGTTGTTCCTGCCCTTGATGGAAACACAAAGATCATTTCTACATGCTACACAAGAGAGGAATGCACATTGTACTATTAGAGCCCAGAGGAGGGGACCTCAGCCTCCTTGGGAATACTGGAAGTCGTTGTGAAGGGTAAGTAGGAGATAGGTAGGCAAAAGGAAGAGGATCATGGGGAAAGGGAAGAGGAAGGATATCCCAAGCCAAGGCTCAGAAGTGTGAAATAGTATGGTAGCTCCAGGAAACAAGTTAGAGCAACCAGGGTCAGCAGCCACAGGAGGCACTGGCTGGCCATGGGCAGCCTCAAGATGGAGGTCCTGGGCGGGCTGGGCTGAGAGCTACAGAGAACAGCTGGGCTCAGCAGAGCTGATGCAGAGGTGTAGGCAGAGGCGAGCAGGTAGGGGCTAGAGTGGTTGAGAGCCTGGGGCCTGCAGGCACAGGGACTTGAGTTCAAATTCCACTCCTGCTTCTTCTTGGCTGTCAGAACTCAGTGAAAATACATCACTGTTACGAGTTCTTTATAAAATGGGGATTTACAAGAATAGCACTTTTACGTGTGGTATAGTAAAAGCTTAATGAAAAGTGGCTACTCCCTTTATCAAACAAGTTCTGAAAAGCTGGAGCAGGGTGAGTAAGAGTTGTGGACTGGCATGTAGCCCCTGTCTTTGTCCTTAAGGGACAGTGAAACCTTGGCTCAATGTGGACCCAGGGAGGAGGGGAATCCCAGCGCCACCTTGTGGCCTGGGGGTGACCTGCATTTGAGCCAAGTCCTAGGAGGCCAGCACCTAGATGCCTTCCCTGCCTGCTAGTCTTTCCTGAGTCTGACAAGGCCAGGGCCATGCCTCCTGTTTAAGGATGAGGAGAAGCTGGGCATGGTGGCATATGTGTGCAATCCCAGTACTTGGGAGGTTGACACAAGGCAGGTTTGAGGAAAGCCTCAGCAACTTAGTGAGACCTTGTTTCAAGGAAAAAAAAAATAGGGCTGGGGGTCTAGGCCAGAGGTAGAATGCCCCTGGATTCATTCCCCACTACCAAAAGAAAGAAAGAAAGAAAGAAGAACGAGGAGGGTATCCCAGGTCAGAGGGAGCAAGCAAAATAAGAATATTGGTTCCATTTGCTAAGTAGTGACTAAGAGCTAGGCCTGTTTTTTTCTTTTTTCTTTTTTGCGTGAGGGTACTGAGGATTGAACCCAGAGGTATTCTACTTCTGGGCTACACCCCCAGTCCTGCTTAAATTTTTATTTTGAAATGAGGTCTTACAGGCTTGTTTCTAAGTGCTTTTGAACATGTCTCATTTAATTTTCCCAACAACCTTATGGAAGAAAGACCAGCTCAAGGAGGAAATGGAGACCCAGTTTAAAGACTTTGCCCAAAGTCACACAGCCAGCATGTGTCCAAGCCTGCTCGCTCCAAAGCTGGTTCTATTCTGTCCAAGTCAGGCTGCTTTCCTAAGTGGTGAAAGGCAGGTGCAGGGTGGCAGAGGTCTTGCTCTAGGAAGGGCATGGATGCGTGACTCTGAGAGTCTACCAGGGACTGGGACATACAATAAAGTTGTGAGTTGTTATCAACTCCAAGCCCAGCCTCTAGTACCACAGCCCTCCAAGAATCTGTCCTGCCTGAGGTTCTCAACCTCAGGCATCAAAGCCAGAAGGGGGTTTGGGGACCACTACCGCCCGAGTTCCCAATGACCTGAGGGGATGGAAAAGGAAAGGAGGTCAGGCACTACACAAGACCCTTCAAACTCTGGTCTGATCAGCGCCTCAGTTACTTGGTAGCTGGCCTTAATTTGCCATGTTACAGATACAGAAAAAGAGGCTCAGAGAGGCCAAGCCTTCTGGATGGCAGGCTGAAATCTGAACCCAAGTCTATGCAAGGCATGCTTCAGTGCAGATCAGTTTTAGAGTGGGCCTGGAGCAAAGCCCAAGGGCATGGCGAGCCTCCCATGCCATAGATCTCAGCTCCGGGTCCAGCCTACACATGCCTCAGGAAGATCAGGCACAAGGTCATACTTCCGGATTCCTTCTTTGACTAGTACAGTGACTACTACAGAGCAAGTGACTGCAGATGTTCTAAATACACGATCCAGATTCAGAGAGAGGCTTCAGAGGGACTCAGAGGCCAGCCTCAGGCCTGGCTAGGACAGGTGGCTTGCAGGAAATGGAGGAAAACATGATCAGGCCCTGGGAGAGAGGATAGCCTCTCTCTTAACCTCTAAAACCCAGGAGGCAGCAACGTCTCTTGGTCAGGGTAAACAGAACTCCAGCATGCCCAGGGCTCAGATCCCCCACTGCTTCAAGACCACCGTGTCCTCCCTTGCTCTGGCCCCCTTGGGACTCACCATGGTGAGAAGACTCTGAAGCAAGCCGAGTTCACACCGATGCCTCAAGATGGACAATCCTGTGGGTGCTAACTGGGTCTGAGCCCCAGGGAGGCAGCAGCAGCACCTGCGGAGTGGTAGCGATACGAGCTGCTGAAGGCACTCACGGCTGAATGGCACAATCACGCCTCTAGTGCCTTAGAAGTTAGGGAGCTGCCCTAGACTTCGATCCAAGTCCAAACTCTAGTACGTGGGCTAGGAGTGGAGAACGGCGTGGGGCTGAACAAGGTACACACGTGCACTTGGCTGCCAAAAGACAGATCAATTCGTGTTGGGCACAGGGGTGTCTGTATGCCCAGGAACAGCACCCTGCTCATAATCAAGAAGCAAAGTTACCCACAGAGTAACTGCATCTCTTACATGGGCATCACACGAGGTGAAAAAGTTACAGAGATCTTCACCCAGTTGCTCTTGTGAGCCTTGGCACCACACCAGAAAGAAACCAGCTGTTTGTGACCCCGTTTTACTTCTGGGAAACAGATTCAGAGCTCTGGTGACTTGTCCAAGTATACTGGTGTAAGAGTCAGGACTCAAACCCATGTTTGGTCTTTCTATAAAGCCTGTGCTCTTTCCACTGACAACCAAGCGCTCCCAAGTCTCACAGCCTCTGCTGTGGGAAACACGTAGTATAAATCACATCCCTCAAGTCAGCCTGGTTCAGCGGTGTCTGGGGCTCACTGTGCATGTGCGCCTGCACTCCCACCCTGTGAACACGCCGCACCTGGTTCTGCACCTAGCTCTGCCTTAACTTACTGGCTGGACCTTACACCAATTTCCCTGTGATCATCCTCATCTGTAAAATAGGAGTTAGCTCCTTTCTGACATTCTGCAGGTGCTGGAAACCAGAATTTCCCCTCCTGCTTCTTGGGGACCCTGTTTGATGTGGCCTGGCCTGGAGGTTACAGGCCTGACTACAATGCCCACCTGGGTCTTTCAGGTTTTCACAGATAAACTCTGCTTTGGTGTTTGAGGCCATAATTTGTACTACCAGGGGGGCAAGAACTGATAATGCCGGGCAAGTGACTTGGTGGGCCCTTCCCAGTGTGAAGAGTAAGAGAGGTGCTCGCGTCCTGGTGCGCCCCAGGTGAAGGCGAGGTGGGGGTTCTACAGTCAGGAGAGGGTACTGGCCGGATTCTGGGGACCTGTGAGAGTTGTGAGGAGGGAAGCACGCTTCTATTCTGGGATGTGTACAAATCGTTGTCACCTCCCTCCCCTCTCTAGGACTCCGCACTCCTTCCGGTTCCCAAAGGCAGAACGGCCCCAAACGGCTCCTGCTTTTGGAGCAATGGAAGTGGGAAGAGGACCGGGTCTGAGGAAGGGCGAAAAGCACGGACCCGGGTTGGCGGTCGGCGGGCGAACTCCGAGGACGCAGGGGGCGTGGAAGCACTTCCCCACCCGCTCACGCCAGCCTCAGCTGTTCCCGCAGCTGCCGCCGTTTAGCCAGAACTCCAAACCGCTCGCCCTCATCCGGGTACTCCGGGCTCCGGCGGTAAGAGACGGGGCGGGGCTTCGGGGGTAAGGCCTCCCCGGATTGGCTGCCTCGGGCACCCTGAGTCCTCCAAGAGGCCTGGGGAAGCCGTCCCGTGATGCCCCGCGCACCGGCCGCTCTGGCCTGCAACGTGTCTCTCGGGCGGAGGCAGCGGCAGTAGAGTTGGCTGCGCGCGGGTGGGGGCTGCCTGTCTCTTCGCTCGTGTCCATCTCTCTATCATCGCTCTCGGCTCCCGACGGGCCGGACCAGGCCTCGACATGTCGTACAACTACGTAGTAACGGCACAGAAGCCCACCGCTGTGAATGGCTGCGTGACCGGTGAGGCTGCCAGGGCCGGAGACCCTGGCGAGGGAGGGAGCTGGTGGGAGCCGAGGCCTAGGGAGGCCCGCGGCCCCAGGGGCTGTCGGACAAGACCCGGCCCGGGAATGGAAGGCGCTGGCGGCGGAGGAACCTCCCCCCGGTCCCCGAGCTCAAAGGAGCTGTTCCAAGCACGCGCCTTTCGGTCATTAGAATCTGCTCTTCAGGGACCCCTTTCCTCTTAGGAGGTCACTTGGTCTCGAGGACCGAGCAGGGCTCCATGGGACAGAGAGGGAAGCATAAGTTGATGGTGCAGGGGTGTTTGCGCCCTGAGAGGTCGGCCTCATGTGGTCGGGGGAAGGGGTGGTGGTAATGGCGGCTCTGGGGTTAGAATTTTCACGTGGGGAAACCTGGGGGGCCCTGGAGGTGAAGGAATGTGAGCAATGCCCTCATTTACCCAAAGAAGTTAGAAGAGCCCTTTCCAGACCCACCCTCTTGCCTGAGGCTGTTGTTTACTTCAGGGCGCTGCTGGGGAGAGGGTTTGGTCGGCCCAGCCCAGTGCCGGATTTGTCTTGTTGACTATTGCAAGGATCATTAAAGACACTGGTGTCCAGAACTGGAGAATATCCGTCTTGAACTCAAATTCGCAGCTGAATCCTCACACCCGAAACTTGTATGTTTATGTAAATTCTAATCCTGATCCCAGAACAAAAGTCTGTTCTTTGAAGTGCTGGAAACAGCTAAGAGTGTTGTTGGTAGATGGATGGGAGAGCCAGGGATGTGGAAGAAAAAAAAAAAAAAACAAAACAAGAAAAGTTCTGGGAATTTTCTTCATTTGACCTAATCTGTTTGGTAAAAGTTTTGTGAATCTTTAGACAAGATACACTTTCTCCAGCATCCTCAGTTAACAGTCTGCCACTGTGATCAGAAAGTAAAATTCAACTGAGCCATAATAAAGTAAAATGCAGCAGAGCCATCTGAAGGGTTTTCAGAGTCATTGTCCATTGAAGAGCACACTGCTTTTAGGCCTCAAGTCCAGTTAGGTAGACAGCTTTTTTTTTTCCGGTACTGGGGATTGAACTCAGGGGTGTTCTACCTTCGAACTATACCCCCAGCCCTATTTTTTATTCTTTATTTTGAAACTGGGTCTCACTAAGTTTCAGAGTGCCTCACTAGGTAGCTGAGGCTGGCTGCAAACCCGGATCCTCCGGTCTCAGCCTCCTAAATGCTGGGATTACAAGTGTGCGCCACCACGCCCGGCAGTAGGCAGCTTTGTTGAATGTGTGAAGTTACACTCTTGGAGGCGCTGAATTTGGCAAGAATGGGAGTAAATGGAGGGAGTCAGAGAAATATGTGAAGTGAATGAGAATTCTGGAGGTGGTATTTGGGAGTAGACAATGATAGGACTATTTAGGAAGACTTGGAAGGGCCTTTAAGTTAGAGAGTCTGTTCTTTCAGGACACTTTACTTCAGCTGAAGACTTGAACCTGTTGATTGCCAAAAACACAAGATTAGAAATCTATGTGGTCACTGCGGAGGGGCTTCGGCCAGTCAAAGAGGTGGGCATGTATGGGAAGATTGCTGTCATGGAACTTTTCAGGCCCAAGGTAAGTGCTGGAGAACTGTTGGCCATAGGGTGTTACATATGATCTCTTGGGAAGGGTGGAGTAAAACTTAGGAGAGTAACTTTTTTCTGTCTTTGAAGAGCAGATTTCAGTGTATGCTTTTCCTGAACACGCTTCTTGGAAGTAGGAGAGTTTCATTCAGGAAACAGTTATTAAGTTGGCTTCTTTAGGAAGGAGACATTAAAGCAGTTTGAAATGTGGGTCACCACATTGCTTAGTGATTCAGAGGGTAGGATATGGAGTGGGGCCATCCTAGCTTCATTTCTTATTAATTCTAACTTTAGGTGTCACTTTAGTTGTCATTTAAGGCACCTTTCAGAGCCTTGATTTTTCCATCTACAAACTGGTCGTAATGTGTTCGATTCCTTGGGTTATTGTGAAGATTGAATGATTCAGTAACACAGGGCCTAGTGTATAGTAAGTGTTCACTGTTAACAGTTTTCATTGTTATTGTTATTATTTCTGTCATAATTCAGTGTGTGTGTGTGTGTGTGTGTGTGTGTGTGTGTGTTGCTGGGGATTGAACCCAGGTGCATTTTGCCTCTGAGCTACACCTTTAGCCCTGTTTTATTTTTTATTTTGAAACAAGATCTCACTAAGTTGTAGAAGGCCTTACTAAGTTGCTAAGGCTGACTGTGAACCTGCGATTCTCCTGTCAAAACCTCCCAAGTACTAGGATTATAAGCCTGCACCACCACGCCCAGCTCATAATTCAAATGTTTTTATCCAAATAACCACCACATTGCTTCATATCCTTTTTTTTTTTGCGGTATTGGGGATTGAACTCGGGCATTCTATCTCCGAGCTATACCCCCAGCCCTATTTTTTTTAGTCTTTGTTTTTGAAACCGGGTCTCACTATGTTGCGGAGTGCCTCATTAGGTAGCTGAGACAGGCTGCGAACCCGGATCCTCCAGTCTCAGCCTCCCAAATGCTGGGATTACAAGCGTTCCCCACCATGCCCGGCTGCTTCATTATATCTTAACCAAAGTTGATAGGGAAGGAAGCAGTGAGTTTACCTTTTTTTTTTTTTTTTTGGTGGTACTGGGGATGAACTCAGGGGCATTCTACCTCCCAGCTGTACCCCCAGCCCTGTTTTTTATTCTTATTTGGAAACAGGGTCTCACTAAGTTGTGGAGGGCCTTACTAAGTAACTGAGGTTGGCGGTAAACCTGTGATCCTCCTGTCTCAGCCTCCCAAGTACTGGGATTACAAACGTGCACCACCATACTTCGCTGGGCTTACCATTTTGATTACAACTCTGAACAAAACACTTTGTTTTTTGAGGTCTGTGTTAAGATTTTGTAGATCTGTTTTACCTTTTTTTCTTTTTTCTTTCTCCAAATACTTGGAGAGGATTGGTGAAGGCATTACATTCATTCTTCAGAATTCGAATGGAATGATTGAGATTAGCTTGAGAGTGAAATAGAAGAAAACAGTATATATAGAGCAGAAATGGAGAATCTCAAAAACAAGGACTAGATGTTTACCAGCTTCAGTTCTGGCTGTTTGTGCAGACCCTTAGGACATGTGTGTACCTAGCGTATGTTATAAGTTCACCATGTATTCTCTCTCTCTTTTTTTTTTTTTGCGGTACTGGAGATTGAACTCAGGGGCATTCTACCTCCGAGCTATACCCCCAGCCCTATGTTTTTATTCTTTATTTTGAAACCGAGTCTCACTAAGTTGCGGAGCGCCTCACTATGTAGCTGAGGCTGGCCGTGAACCTGGATCCTCTGGTCTCAGCCTCCTGAATGCTGGGATTACAAACGTGCGCCACCACGCCCGGCTGTATTCTCTCTTTAGGGAGAGAAGAATTTGGAAAATTCTTAAAGAGCTAAGCATGCGTGAAGAATGATGCTTAAAGGCTGGGCAGGTTGTTCTTGTTTTTGAAAGAACCTCTTTTGACATTATAATGTTGGTTTTCAGGGGGAGAGCAAGGACCTGCTGTTTATCTTAACAGCTAAGTACAATGCCTGCATCCTGGAGTATAAGCAGAGTGGCGAGAGCATTGATATCATTACGAGAGCCCATGGCAATGTCCAGGTGAGGTGGCTGCTTTGAGTTGATGAGTTTTCCATGAAGGGTTGTCATGACTCAGTGAAGAACATTGATGCGCCAGGACAGCCTTCTGTATGATAAGAGAAACAAAGGAAAAACATTTAAGGATTGAGCCCAGGGGCATTCTACCTCTGACCTACACCCCCAGTAGTCCTTTTTTTTTTTTTAATTCTTTATTTTGAAACAGGGTCTCACTAAGTTGCAGAGGGCCTCACTAAGTAGCTAAGGGTTTGTGCTATTTTGAGAGTCCAAGGGATGGGGAATAATTCATTGAGATTACACAATAAAGTATGTACTGGCATTCAGGCTCCATGGCATGTCAGGTAGATGTCTCTAGTCTTCCCTAAAATTATCCTGGGAAAGGACAGTATTTTTCCTGGTGTCTTCCTTTACTTTGTGGGTGTTTCAGTTCTTCCCTGATCCCAATTTTGTTTTTCAGGACCGTATTGGGCGCCCCTCAGAGACTGGCATTATCGGCATTATTGACCCTGAGTGTCGAATGATTGGCCTGCGACTCTATGATGGCCTTTTCAAGGTTATTCCACTAGATCGGGACAATAAAGAGCTCAAGGCCTTCAACATCCGTCTGGAGGAATTGCATGTCATCGATGTCAAGTTCCTATATGGTTGTCAAGCTCCTACCATTTGCTTTGTCTACCAGGTACTGAATTGGGAAGAGAGAGGGGAAAACTGGTTTGGAATGATGGAAATTGTTTCTGCTAATGAAATGTCAGGGTTTGGTGGTAGGGTAGGGAGAAATGTTGGCTGTGTTTATCCTGAAATGGTTTGATATAGTACAGCTAACACTGGTCAGATTTTGGTTGCTTCTTGAGTGTAAAGATACTTATTGCGGAGGCAGCAGGCACTCCAGGGCTTGTAGCAGGTCTTAATCCTGAGATTACACTAGTGTTGTAGGGCTTGAGATTTTATAGAGTGACCCAGTTTATGCTTTGTCTGAGTCTCTTACTAGAATGATGGGGGATTATGAAAACTTAGCTGTAGAGAAATGATCTACAACTTACTTTTTAAGCAAAGAACAAATGACTGTTCGTGTCTTCTAAGAAGAGGTTTGTGATTTGTCTAGCACTCACTTTCTGGTAACTTGCTGGCTCTTGGCTTCTATTTTAGTCTGTGCCTAAAGCTTTAGCAGAGCTGATCCTGGGCAGCTGTTCTCTGTCCATATCTGCTAAGTGGGGGTGGGGTTGTGGAGCTCCAGACTAACATGTCGGTATCTTGGTAAAATCTCAGACTTTTAACAAAGGGCAGGGTAGCATGAGGTCACTTCACTTGTATGTGGTTGAATAAATGGCAGAAGGAAGTGACGGTCCAGTTCCATTTAGAGTTGTAGAGTGTGTGGGCTGTGAACACTTTGATAGCTGTATGAAGTATCAGAAATGCTCATATTTTTGTATATTTCTCGGTATCACTGTTAAGTGCTGTAGTCCTGATGCTGGTTGCAGTAATGTTCAATTGAATAAAGTCAAAACTAGTTTAGGAGACTTTGTTTGATCTTACTAGCTTTCAGAGCTGAAATAAATAAAAACGATCTTTCTCTCCCTTCAGTATTATAAATATTGGGTCATTAAAACATAGATGTTGCCGGGCATGGTGGCGCATGCCTGTAATCCTAGTATTTGGGAGGCTAAGACAGGAGGATCATAGGTTTGAGGATAGTCTCAACAAGTAGTGAGACTCTCATCAAACTAGCGAGACCCTGTTTCAAAATAAAAATAAAATAGGGCTGGGGGTGTGGCTCAGGTAGAATGCCCCTGGGTTCAATCCCCAGTGCTACACACACACAAAAAAATTTTTTTTTCAATAATCCCAGCTCCAGGGCTGCCAGTCGTGAATGATCTCACTTCTCTGTGTGTGTCTCAGAGGCCCAAATCCACCCTTGTTTGAACTGTTTATAAAGATAGGTCTTACCCTTGATGGGAAAATGGAAGACAGTAAAAATTACTGTCTCCTGTGTTATGCCAACAGCTCAATTTGACAAGTATTGAGGTGCCTCCCATATGAAAGGTACTCATGCTAAGTGCTTTAGGAATTGTCACAGTGAATGACATCTGGTCCCTGCCCTGTAACACATTATTGAAATACTTCCATAACTTCTTAAACTCTGGTCTGGCCTTTGTTGAAGCCATCTTCCTTTAGCTGAATGTAGCTTTCTCCCCGTCCCTGTTCTTTAGCCTCTGAAAGGTGACTTTGGCAGCCCCGGGACTGATGTGAGTCATGATTCCGAAAAAGGAGGGGAAGAGGCGCGATTCCGAAAAAGGAGGGGAAGATGGCGTTGACAGTGGCAGGACTGAAGGGTTTTGACTACCTGTAGAGGAGCCCTCCCGTCACCCTCTCGGAATGCTTTTAAGAACTGTATCAAACATTTTTTAATCTCTTGGATTTGGTTTCTCAATGTGTTTTTCTCTTAACTATTTTGTAAGTTCTTTGAGGGCAAGGAGCGAACACATGTGCATCTCTTATACTGCTCAGTGCAATGTGAAAGGTTCATTTTTCTGTTTAAACCTTTCTTGGTTGGTTGAGCTGTTAGAAACAGTCTGCTCAGAAATTAATCTCAGGCTCAGCAGGTGACTGTCAGTATACTGACAGAGAAGGTTGGGAAGGTTGACATGTCAGGATTGTCATGTCCTTGGTGGTGGTGGCTAGTCCCTTTCAGGACCCCTCAGCCCAAGAGTCACCCTTCTTAAGGGCTAACCATTCTGTCTTTTCTCCCCAGGACCCTCAGGGACGGCATGTAAAAACCTATGAGGTGTCTCTCCGAGAGAAGGAGTTCAATAAGGGCCCTTGGAAACAGGAAAATGTAGAAGCTGAAGCTTCCATGGTGATTGCAGGTTGGTTGTGGTTTAGGAAATTTTCCTCTCCCAGGTCCAAGCCAGTTCCCTATTCTTCTCTTCACCTCCTCACCTTCTCTGCCCTTTATTTCAGGGCTCAGCACGTGGGGGTGGGGGGCGGAGGGGATACAATATGTGTTGTTTACTTCTCCCCTATGTCTCCTCTCCAAAAGTGCTTTTTTTTGGCTTTTCCCATTTCTGTCTTTTTTAAAACCTCCCCCCTCCCCCAAGTAAAACTTGCCTTTTACATAGGGTGTAGGATTGACTAGAAAACATTCAGATGGATTTGGAGAGTGACATGTGGCGATGAGTCTCATTACTTTATGGCTGGGCATAACATTTAAAAACTGAAGGGGACCAATGGAGCTTATCTAATCTGAGTTTTTTTCCTCGATGAGGAAGCGGGGCCAGAGGGACTTGCCCATGCCTGCGCATGAGTGACAAAGCCTGGCTAGAATCCAGGCTGCAGCACTCCTTGTCCTCTGCTTTCCCCCCAATACTGTTGTCTGTCTAGCCCAGTAGAGGAGTTGCAAAATCTTAAGAGAAAACTGGCTCTTCTAAATGTGGCCCTGATAGTGGGGAGAAAGAAGCTAAGGAACAAGTTAAGCTTGTTAGAAAGGTCATGAGTTCAGGAGATCAAATGGGGAGAGTGCGTGTGGAGGAACACTGAGAAGGCTCCCACTCTGTGAATGCCAAAGCACTGAGAGTGGTGGGGGGTTCCCAGGTTCCTGCAGTCACAGCACTCAGGAGGCTGGGGCAGGAGGATCACTTGAGTGCAGATCAAGACCAACCTGGGCAACATAACAAGACACAGTCTCAAAAAAACCAAAAACCATGAATCATTCTGCTGGGGGTATAGCTTAGTGGTAGAACCTGCTTAGTATGCAGGAGGCTCTAGGTATGTTGAGGATATTACGTTTCTTGGGCTTTAATACCCTTTTTAAAATAATGATTGAGCTGGACATGGTGGTACACACTTGTAATCCCAGTCCTTCGGATGATGAAGCAGGAGGATCCCAGGTTTTCCACCAGCCTCAGCTACTTAGGCCCTCCGCAACTTAGTGAGACCCTGTTTCAAAATAAAGAATAAAAAATAGGGCTGAGAGTGTACCTCGGAGGTGCTCCTGGGTTCCATCCCTAGTACTAAAAAAATAAAGAATAAAATAAGACTGAGGGTGTAGCTTGGAGATAGAATGCCCCTGGGTTCAACCCCCAGTACCACACACATACACACAAATAATGATTGAGTCAGATGTGGTGGCACACGCTTGTAATTCCAATACTTGGGAGGCTGAGATAGGAGGATCACAGGTTTGAGGACAGCCTCAGCAAGTAGTGAGACTCTCAACAACAACCACCTAGTGAGACCCTGCTTCCAAATACAAAATAAAATTGGGCTGGGGGTGTAGCTGAAAGATAGAATGCCTCTGGGTTCAATCCCCAGTACCACAAAAAAAAAAAAAAAAATTGCCTTAGAGCCAAGCAGCCTGGCTGGCTCTGGTTTGGCAGGGTCCAGGTGCTGGGCATTCTCATCTGCTGTGTTTCTTCTGCAGTCCCAGAGCCATTCGGAGGGGCCATTATCATTGGGCAGGAATCAATCACCTATCACAATGGCGACAAATACCTGGCAATCGCTCCTCCCATCATCAAGGTGAGCAGCAGTCTTTTACCTTTTTCTTCCTACCATCTTTTCTCGCCTTGTTCTTGCCCTGCTCTTCCCTTCTTCCCTTTGTCAAAAGGAGATTTACAAATGTCTGTCATACTAGTCACTGTGCATAAGTTGAGGTTTCTCATTGGGAATACAGAGCGAGATTGGTCTGGTTTTGCTCACAAAGTGTTTGCCTGCTAACTAAGAGAAATACCAATCAAAATACCCTTACCTTTTTCATTGACTGAGGCAACTTTAAGAAGGGACAATTTTGTCAAATTCTATCGAAAGTAATGTTTTTAGGCTCAGGTCATGTACAGTAACATAGTGGTAAATTATATAGACAAACTAGTCATAAAAACTTCAAGCCTCCAGCTGGGCATGGTGTCTCATGCTTGTAATCCCAGCATTTGGGAGGCTGAGACCGGATGATCCGGGTTCGAGGCCAGCCTCAGCTACTTAGTGAGGCACTCCGCAACTTAGTGAGACCCTGTTTCAAAATAAAGAAAAAATAGGACTGGGGGTATAGCTCGGAGGTAGAATGCCCCTGAGTTCAATCCCCAGTACTGCAAACAAAAAAAACTTCAAGCCTTAACATTTCAAGTCGTGAAAATTAAACTGTAAAAGCTTAATTTTACTTTCTTTTTTGAGGATAAAGAATATCTATGGTAGCATTTTGTAGTCTGATGAAATAAAAATTGCAGCTGCTTTCCATTTTCTCTGTACATATTTCTACCTTCTGTACAGTGGATTTCAGCTGGTAAAAAGCTGGGTTGGGCTGTGTGTGGTGGCGCACGCTTGTAATACCAGTACTTGGGAGGCTGAGACAGGTTCGTGGCCAGTCTCAGCTACTTAGACCCTCTGCAACTTAGCGAGACCCTGTTTCAAAATAAACAATAAAAAATAGGACGTAGCTGGACATGGTGGTACACGCTTGTAATCCCAGCATTTGGGAGGCTGAGACCGGAGTATCCAGGTTCGCAGCCAGCCTCAGCTACTTAGTGAGGCCCTCCGCAACTTAGTAAGACCCTGTGTCAAAATAAAGAATAAAAAATAGGGTTGGGGGTATAACTCAGAGGTAGAATGCCCATGGGTTCCATCCCCAGTACCACACACACAAAAAAAATATATAGGACGAGGGGTGTAGCTTGGAGGTAGAATGCCCCTAGGTTCAACACCCCCCCACCCCACCCTCCCAAAAAAGCTGGTTTGATAAGAGAGTGGTCTGCTAGGGTTTGCTTTCTGGTTTGGAAGATGCTGACATTTAAGACTGTTCCCTTTCGGCCGGCAGCAAAGCACAATTGTGTGCCACAATCGGGTGGACACCAATGGTTCTCGGTACCTGCTGGGAGACATGGAAGGGCGGCTCTTCATGCTTCTTTTGGAGAAGGAGGAGCAGATGGATGGCACTGTGACCCTCAAAGATCTCCGCGTGGAACTCCTCGGAGAGGTAGGGCTTGTCCCTACTCCTCTGCTTCATTTTCCTAGGTGCCTAGTGACCCCAGATGGGTGGTTCCTCTCCTTGACTCTGGGAATTTTGTTACTTAACACACCAATAAGCTGTGGGTTCTGTTGTGGAAGTTTATTTTCAAATGTGTTAGATATTGGAGGATATCACAGGCTGCTGGGTATAGCTATGTCAAGCATAGAAAGGAAGGATAACAAAAGGATAGAGCCGGGCGTGGTGGCGCACGCTTGTAATCCCAGCATTTGGGAGGCTGAGACTGAAGGATCCGGGTTCGAGGCCAGCCTCAGCTACCTAGTGAGGCACTCCGCAACTTAGTGAGACCTGGTTTCAAAATAAAGAATAAAAATAGGGCTGGGGAGCCGGGCGTGGTGGCGCACGCTTGTAATCCCAGCATTCGGGAGGCTGAGACCGGAGGATCCAGGTTCGCGGCCAGCCTCAGCTACCTAGTGAGGCCCTCCGCAACTTAGTGAGACTCGGTTTCAAAATAAAGAATGAAAAATAGGGCTGGGGGTATAGCTCGAAAGTAGACTGCCCTGAGTTCAATCCCCAGTTCTGCAAAAAAAAAAAAAAAAAATAGGGCTGGGGGTGTAGCTCGGAGGTAGAATGCCCCTGAGTTCAATCCCCAGTACCACAAAAAAAAAAAACCCCAAAAAACAAAAGGATATAATCTGAAATTAAAGATTAACCTAAAATGGGCATGGTGGCGCACACTTGTAATCCCAGTACTTGGGAGGCTGAAGCAGGAGGATCTCAGATTCTCTACCAGCCTCAGCTACAGTGAGGCCCTCCACAACTTAATGAGACCCTGTTTCAAAATAAAGAATAAAAAATAGGACTGGGGGTATAGCTCAGAGGTAGAATGCCCCGGGGTTCAATCCCCAGTACTAAAAAAAAAAAAAAAAAAAAAAAGATTAACCTAGTACTGATACTCAGTTCTGGGAGTGGGTTTCAAAAAAGCTTAACATGTATGCACTGACTTTTAGAGGTTTCTGGTTATTCTGGTGGGATTCAAGTTACTGTTTTGGAGCAGGCGCCTATGAGAAAAATCAGATTCCTCTGAGAGGAGACATGGATAAATGAATCACAGACTTCAGGAATATAGGAACCTTTGCTCAGTGTGGCCTGAGCTTTGAGTGGGGAATTGTTTCCCATACTGTGGCTGTGGTGGGGAGTTTCTCAGCAGGTGGCAGAGCCCACATGGGACTTGTTCTGATTTCTCCTGTGTGCCGACTTCCTTGCAGACCTCCATTGCCGAGTGCCTGACGTACCTGGATAATGGCGTTGTGTTCGTCGGGTCTCGCCTGGGCGACTCCCAGCTTGTGAAGGTGAGAAGACGTCCTTTTTGGAGTGTTTTTACTGTATTTGCTGTTTCTTCATCAAGTTTCTCCTGTGTTTGGTACCTCTCAGAATTTCTCCAGTTTAATCCATATCCTTATTCTCCCAGCTTTCTACTTGGTTAATTTAACATCCTACCCAAGACTAGCTCTTTGTCTTCATGATTCTTCAGCAAATGTTCCAAGCAAGGTGCTGAGTACTGTGGTTATAATGATGGACAAGACTCAGCGTCTACCCTCAAATGGGTCAAGCTCCTCTAGAATATGAACACTTTAGACCTTCTCTACAGAAAACTGCATGCAAAAGCTTTTACGTTAATATTCAAAAGTTGACTGCTTCTCAGAAATCCATGCATGGGACTCCAGTTTAGGATTCACTGTCTGGTTAGTGGGTCACACACAGGACAACTATATTCCTTAGTCAGCAGTCCCCTGCTGGAAGCGTCTGTTGGAACACAAGAAGAATAGACCTAGTAGGATTGAGAGTTTCCTTTGAATTACAGTCATCTCTAGGGTTGGGTCTGTTGAGTGTTCTAACATTGTTCTTTCCTCCTAGCTCAATGTTGACAGCAATGAACAAGGCTCCTATGTGGTGGCCATGGAAACCTTTACCAATTTAGGACCCATTGTGGATATGTGTGTGGTAGACCTGGAGAGGCAGGGACAGGGGCAGGTAAGGGGGTCATCTGGAAATGGGTACTTGGTTTGCCTGCTCAAACTGTCCTCCTCACTTTGCTTCTCTAGAAAGGGAGTAGTGTGCACTAAAAATACTTTTTTTTGTGTGTGTGGTACCTGGGATTGAATCCAGGGGCATTCTACCTCTGAGCTACACTTCCAGCAATTTTTTTTTTTTTTTTGAAACAGAGTCTTGCTAATTTGCTGAGTGCCTTGTGAAACTGCTGAGACTGGTTTTGAACCTGCGATGATCCTCTCAGCCTCTCAAGTACTGAGATTACGTGTGTGTGTCACCACGCCTGATTCACTGACAATACTTTTAGGAGGCTTGCTCACTGATCTCAGGGATGCAGGAAAACTACCATGTATTATATGCTTATGTGGGCCTCCCAGGCATGCTATACACATTATCATCTTTTTAGATAGGGATTCTTGGCCTTTTCAAAAGTAAGAAAACTTAGGACTGAGAAAAACTGAGTAACTTTTTTTGTGTGTGTGTGTGGCACTAGGGATTGAACCCAGGGGCATTCTACCTTCAAGCTATACCCCCCAGCTCTATTTTTCATTCTTTATTTTGAAACAGGGTCTCCCTAAGTTGCGGAGAGCCTCACTAAGTAGCTGAGGCTGGCCACAAACCCAGATCCTCCAGTCTCAGCCTCCCAAGTACTGGGATTACATGCCTGGCTAACTTTCTAGTAAACTAGATTCCAGGATCTAAGCAAACATGTTAAGAGCAGTGGTGGGAGCTTTTTGTTTCTTGAAATAGAACATCCTGTCTGCTCTGCCAGTTTGAGGGATGTTGGGGATCAACCTCTACTAAGTCTATATCTTCAAACCTAGCTCTACATCGAGGGTCTTGGGATTCAGGGATGGGGGGTGTGATCGCCTCAGTCTCTTGAGGGGGTTCTTGAAACTTTTTCTCTGCTTGCAGCTGGTCACCTGCTCTGGGGCTTTCAAGGAAGGTTCTTTGCGCATCATCCGGAATGGAATTGGAATCCATGAGCATGCCAGCATCGACTTACCTGGCATCAAAGGTAGCTTCCTGGTGGACAAAGGGTGCAAGTCTTACCTGACTGACTTTGGTCTTTATCTTTGTTACATGTCTTAGAGGCATTTTGGTGGGAGCTAGAGGAAAGTAACTGAAGAGTAAGAAAAGTTACGACAACAGAGCATGTGTTAGAAGCTTAAACATCTTAAAAGGAAAACTTGAAAAGTATTATTGATCAAAATCTGGTAGAGGAGTAGGAGAGGAAAATATGGATTAAATTTAATGTTGTTTAGATAAGGGAACCAGAGCCAGGCATGGGGTGCACACCTGTGATCCCAGTACTTGGGAGGCTAGGACAAGAGGATCTCAGGTTATAGGACAGCCTTAGCAACCTAGTGAGACTCTCAGCAACCTAACAAGGCTCTGTTTCCAAACAAAATATAAAAAAGAGCCGGGGGGGGGGGTAGCTTGGAGGTAGAATGCCCCTGAGTTCAATCCCCAGTACCCCCCCGACAATAATAATAATATGAAATGTACATAAGGGAACCCTCTTAAATGGGGCTGTGGATATCATATAGAGGTTTAAGTATAAATGTGACTTTTAGAACAATATAAATCATCCTGAGTCTCAGAATTATAGTTAGAAATAGATGAGAGAAAGGCTTTATAGTGAAAGATTTTTACAATACATAAACAGTAAGTACAAGCTAAAACAACAGAATTGATGTCAATCATTTGTCTTATCAGTGAATGTAAATTGGACTGAAACACCCATTTTGAGGGGAAAAAAATGATCAAATTGAATCATAAAACCAACTCAAGGTTGTATACAGGAGGTACAGTTTCTAAAAAGTAAGTCAGAATATATATATTTTAAATGGGCTGGGCGTGGTGGTCCATGTCTATCATCCCAGTTCTTGGGAGGAGGATCACAGGTTTGCAGCTAGCTTCAGAGTTTAGTGAAACCCTGTTTCAAAATAAAATCAGACTGGGGATGTAGCTCAGGGGCCATTGGGTTCAGTTTCCAGTTAAATAAAAGGATGGGAAAAGACAAAGAAATAGAGGTATGTAGAATTAGAAGGGAAAAGGTCAGCTGGGTGTAGTGGCACATGCTTGTAATACTAGTACTTGGGAGGCTGAGACAGGAGGATCAGAGGTTCAAGGACAGCTTCAGCAAGTAGTGAGACTCTTGTCAACTTAATGAGACCTTGTTTCCAAATAAGAAATAAAATTGGGCTGGGGGTATAGCTCAAGGTAGAATGCCTCTGGGTTCAATCCTCAGTACTACAAAAAAAAAGGAAAAAGGTCAATTATAAAACCCTAGAAAATCAACTGAAAAACTGTTGTAGACAAAAATTTATTAATGTAACAGGATATAAGATTAATGTACTGAAATCAGTAGTTTTCATGTAAACATAGTCAATTAGAAGGTATAGTAGAAGCCGGGCGAAGGTAGCGCACGCTTGTAATCCCAGCATTGGGGAGGCTGAGACTGGAGGATCCGGGTTCACGGCCAGCCTCAGCTACCTAGTGAGGCACTCTGCAACTTAGACTCAGTTTCCAAATAAAGAATAAAAAATAGGACTGGGGGTATAGCTTGGAGGTAGAATGCCCCTGAGTTCAATCCCTAGTACCGCAAAAAAAAAAAAAAAAAAAAAAAAGGTATAGTAGAGGAAAAGAGGCAGTTTACAATAACAAGGGTAAAATACCAAGAAATACTTACAATAAGAGATGTGCAAGCTGAGCATGGTGGCGCACATCTGTAATCCTACTTCTTGGAGAAGCTGAAACAGTAGGATCACAGATTTCACAGATTTGAGTTCAGCCTCAGCAACTTATTTATGTATGTATTTATTTCCATTACTGGGGGTTGAACCAGGGGCATTCTACCTCTGAGTTATACCCCAGCCCTATTGTTTTTTCCAGTACTGGGGATGGAACCTGGGGGCATTGTACCTCTGAAGCTACAGCCCCAGCCCTATTTTTTATTCTTTATTTTGAAACAGGATCTCACTAAGTTGCGGAGTGCCTCACTAGGTAGCTGAAGCTGGCCGCGAACCCAGATCCTCCAGTCTCAGCCTCCCAAATGCTGGGATTACAAGCATGTGCCACCACACCTGGCTAACTTAGACTCTTTTTTTGTTTGTTTTTGTTTTTGCGGTACTGGGGATTGAACCTCAGGGGTATTCTACCTCCGAGCTATACCCCCAGCCCTATTTTTTATTCTTTATTTTGAAACCGAGTCTCACTAAGTTGCGGAGTGCCTCACTAAGTAGCTGAGGCTGGTCTCGATCCTGGATCCTCCGGTCTCAGCCTCCTGAATGCTGGGATTACAAGCATGCGCCACCACGCCCGGCTTAACTTAGACTCTTTCAAAACAAAAATAAAGCCTGATGTAGTGGTGCGTTCCTGTAATATCAGTACTTGGGAGGCTGAGCCAAGAGAATCACAGGTTTGAGGCCAGCCTTAGCAACTTAGCTAGACCCCGTTTCAAAATAATAAAAGGCTGGAGGTGTATCTCAGAGGTAGAACTTCCCTGGGTTCAGTCCCCAGTACCAAAACAAAACAACAGAACAAAAATAACATAGGGCTAGGGGTTAGTATAGATTGGAGATAGACTGCCTCTGGGTTCAACCTCCAGTACCAAAAAAAAAAGAAATGTGCAAAACCTACCTAACTTATATAAGGCAAGATTATAGTACTTTGGAAAAGTAAAAAGAATAAAATGATTAAATGAAAAAGACATACCTAGGTCTACAAATCAACATTATAAAGCTGTTCTTTCTTTGACTTATATATTTAATGCACCTCAGTAAAAATATCTATAGATGGTCATGGGCTTGTGGCACAGTACAGAATGTATCTATGAGTCAGAAATATCTACAGGCTTACTTTTTCCCCTTAATCTAAACAAGTTAGAATGGAAGAAGAAGCTAGGAAAGCTTTAAAAAGAACAGTGAGATGGGACTACCCCTGCCATATGTTAAAACACACTCTGAAGTCTCAGTACATGAAAGTGTAGCCAGGAGCTGGAGGTAGAGCCCAGTGGTAGATTGCTTGCCCCACACGAGCAAGGCTCTGGGTTTGTTTCCTAGCACTGCGAAAGGTGATACATACCTGTGGTCTCAGCTACCTGAGGGCTGAGGCAGGAGAATCACTTGAGCCCAGGAGTTCAAGGCCAGCCTGGACAAGATGGCCTCCGCATCTCAAAAAAAAAAGCCGGGCGTGGTAGTGCATACTTGTAATACCAGCATTTGGGAGACCGAGACTGGAGGATCCAGGTTCGCGGCCAGTCTCAGCTACCTAGTGAGGCACTTTGCAACTTAGTGAGACCCTGTTTCAAAATAAAGAATAAAAAATAGGGCTGGGGTTTAGCTCAGAGGTAGAATGCCCCTGAGTTCAAACCCCAGTACCGCAAAAAAAAAAAAAGTATTGATGCATGAAAAGATTCCAAAGTCCAGAAATAGGTGTATTACATGTGGAAATTTAATGTATTATAGCGATGACATCTCAATTCAGTGAGATAGAGTTGGGACTTTTTTTTTTTTTTGTGGTGCTGGGGGTGGAACCCAGGGGCATTCTACCTCCGAGCTATACCCCCAGCCCTATTTTTTATTCTTTATTTTGAAACAGGGTCTCACTAAGTTGTAGAGAACCTCAATAAGTAGCTGAGACTGATTGAGAACCTGGATCCTCCTGTCTCAGCCTCCCAAGTACTGTGATTATAAGCATGTATCACCACACCTGGCTGAGTTGGGACTTTTTAATAAATGGAATTGGGATGATTGGCAGTCTTTTGGAAAAAGATAAATTTGGATCCATATTACCTATTGTATACCTTACTAGAATCTAAATGGATCAAAGATTTAATGTAAAAAATTAAGCATAGCTGGACGTGGTAGTGCACACCAGTAATCCCAGTATTTGGGAGGCTGAGGTAGGTGGATTGTAGGTTTGAGGACAGCCTCCGCAAGTAGACTCTCATCAACCTAGTGAGACCCTGTTTCAAAAGAAAAATAGGGCAGAGGGTGTAGCTAAAAGGTAGAATGCCCTTGGGTTCAACCCCTAGTACCACAAACAAACAAGTAAAACATGAAGTATATGAAAGCTAGAAGAAAAAGTTGTTGAATTCCATTATAGTTGTGGAGTGGGGAATGTCTTGCTATATCTCAAAGTATAGAAGCTGAAAGAATTGATAAATTCAGCTACGTAAGATTAAAACACTTCTGCAAATGGAGAATAACAAATAGCTAAGTCAAAAGACATGACAGACTAAAGTAGCTGTGGTTTATCTTACAGACAGAAGCCCAAGGTCAGTGGTGCACGCTCATAATCCCACTACTTAGGAGTCTGAAACAGGAGGATTGCAGGTTTGAGGACCGCCTCAGCAATTTGAGACTCTCATCAACCTAGCAAGACCCTGTTTCAGATACAAAATAGGGCTGGAGGTGTAGCTAGGAGATAGAATGTCCTTAGGTTCAATTCCCAGTACCAAAAATAAAATAAATTCTAGACAGATCACCCTATTTCCTGCCTCCAAATTGGCAAAGAAAATGAGTAGATATAACAGGCTTCACATCCTCACATCTATATAAGTACTCTCCCACTGAGCTAGGTCCCCAGCCCTAAAAATTTTGTTTTTGATTCCTGGAAGTACATTTCTCAGTCAAAGCAGGTTTGTTTTGTTTGCATTGTGGGGGATTGAACCCAGGGATAATTACCACTGAGCTCCATTCCCAGGCCACTTTTTTTTTTTTTTTTTTTTTTGGTACTGGTATTTGAACTCCAAGCCAAAACCGAGCCACAACCCCAGCCCTATTTTTTTTTTTTGAAACAGGTTCCTCCGAAGTACTGGAATTACAAGTGTGCACCATCATGCCTAGCCCCAGCCCACTTTAAAATTTTATTTGGAGATAGGGTCTTGCTGAATTAAATTGCCTAGGCTAGCCAGGAACTTGCAATCCTCCTGCCTCAGCCTCCCAAGTAGCTGAGATTGCAGGCTTGTGCACCTCACCTGGCTCAAAATGGTTTGTTTTTTTTTTTTTTTTTTTTTTTTTTTT
>PVLC010008756.1:0-33990 GCA_004027655.1 Graphiurus murinus | reverse complement strand
AAATGGGTTTTAAGTTTCTAATTTCTTCAGAGTTTTAAAGCCAAGTAGGAGCAGAGGAAATTTCGGCTCAAGACTGATGCCCAGGTTCTTGCCTGTCATGGCCCAGGCCGTCCTTCCCCTTAGGTGTGCAAACTGAGTGGGCTGTGATATGCTCTTACTCCTTGCTCCTTGTTCCAGGCTTATGGCCATTGCGGTCTGACCCCAACCGTGAGACTGATGACACTTTGGTGCTTTCTTTTGTGGGCCAGACAAGGTGAGGCTGGGTCAGGCGCCAGCTACAGGTGCTGGGGTGAGGGTTGTGAGGTGGGTGAGCTGCTCCCAGGCTGACCCAGGCCTTTGGTCCTGCTGCAGAGTTCTCATGCTCAACGGAGAGGAGGTGGAAGAAACTGAGCTGGTGGGTTTCGTGGACGATCAGCAGACTTTCTTCTGTGGCAACGTGGCTCATCAGCAGCTTATCCAGGTAATGACTTGAAAGGGCACACTGTACTGTTTACTGACATTTCACCTGGAGTGAGATACAGAGTGCTACCAGAGTTTAAAATGTTCATTTCTTATGGTTCTGAAAATAATATAGAAGTTCTTGGGCGGGGGGAGGGATTAAAATAACTTGATTATCTACTCAGAGGTGATTACTCTCGACTTTGGAGTTAGTCCTTTTAGCTTTATTTTTCCTCCACAAACGTACTGTGTTCACATTTTCTTTTATAGATTGTGATTATAATTAATTCTGGGTCCTGTTTTAGCACTAATTATATCATGTCTTCTGAGACCACCAAAAATTTACCCTTATTGTAACACTGATGGATGCATATTTGTAAAATTTGGAAAATACCACAAAGCACAAAGAAGGACAAAAAAAAATAATCATAATGCTGCCATCTACATGATTGTTGACAGTTCTCTGCATATTTATTACTCTACACTCATCTTTATTTGAAATCAGTATGCAACATGGGGGCAGATAGCCTTTTTGGTGTTTGTTATCTATGAGAGCCTGATTTCTGAACGCCCTCCCATCCCTCAGTAATTTTTTTAAGTTTGGAGGTGTCCAGATGCCAGATGCCCTTCAGTATTTTGCCTCCTTGCCCTCTCTTCT
This sequence comes from Graphiurus murinus, assembly GCA_004027655.1. Classification (NCBI taxonomy): domain Eukaryota; kingdom Metazoa; phylum Chordata; class Mammalia; order Rodentia; family Gliridae; genus Graphiurus; species Graphiurus murinus. The sequence goes on along the minus strand of PVLC010008756.1, from coordinate 32,894 downwards.
GTTCTCTGTTTTGTGGTAGGGTCAGTGTCTTGCTGGTGGCTAGTAGGGCACCTAAATGCCTCGATTAACGAACTGTCCTATCTTTTTACCCACTGGTCTTCCTTAGCTCACTTGCAGCAATAGATTGTAGAAACTGAAGGGCAAGTTCTGTACTATTGTGGATCAGTGTGGGGTGAGCCCAATACTTGCTTTATTATTGTTAACCTAGTATTGGTTTGAAGTCTGGCACCAGCTTACCTATTAATTAAAGAGCCTTCATCCTTAAATATAAACTCAGTCACCATAACGCAGATTAATCGATAGATAATAGTGTTACCAACCTGCGCTTTGTTTTATTTCAGTGTAAAATAAATTTATAAAACATCTTTCAAGGGCTGGGGCATGTATGAGGCTCTGGGTTCCATCTGCAGCACCAAAGGAGATAAAGAAAACATACTACAGCACAGTTTTGTAGTTTTCCCTAAAGATCTTCAAATAGGTGCGGGGGGGGGGGCACTTGGGATTGAATCCAGAAGTGTTCTACCTATGAGCTACACCCCCAGCCCTGCCCTGTTTTATTTTTTGTTTTGAAATGGTTCCACTAAGTTGCAGAGGGCCTCTCTAAGTTGCCAAGGCTGTCCTGGAACCTGTGATCCTCCTGTCTCAGCATCTCAACTGGGATTACAAGTGTGTACCACCACACCTGGCTCAAATAGTTTTAATGGCTTGTGCATAGTAAAGAACTTGGATATTTTAGAAGTCTGATTTTGGAGTTGAGAAGAACTGCTAGATTGGTGGTCACAGAGTCTGACTTCATTCATACCTTTCCATGGGGTGCAGTTTGCATTATCCTAGCAAGCCTCAGTTGAAGTGAACTAGGATCCTCTACCCTCCCACCCATACATAACCCCTGTAGGTTTGTAAACATCCTAAGTCAATCTCCTTCAGTAGTTCATCAAAAATGATATCTGGGGTCTAGAGATGTGGGTTAATGGTAGAATGCTTGCCTAGCGTGCACCAGGCCCTAGGTTCTATCCCCAGCACCACAAAAAATTAAATAAAAAATGTCTGTTGTAATTAATCATTGTAAGACTTTGGGAAAAAAAAACATATGCAGTTGGCCATATGTTCTGCATGCATGGGTTCAAGCAACTGTAGATTGAAAATGTTTGGGGAAAAAATTGCATCTGCTCGGCATGGTGGTACATACCGGTAATTCCAGTACTTGGGAGGATTGCAGATTCAAAGCCAGCACATGGTATACTTAGAGATAGAACACCCCCGGATTTAATTCTCAGTGACAACACAGACAAACACACATAAACAGACATATACACACACACGCCTCTGTACGGAACATGTACAGACTCTTTCTTGTCTGTATTTCCTACACAACGCAATATAGCAACTATTTACATTGCACCTACATTTTCTAAGGTATTCTAAATAACCTAGAGATGATGTGTAGCTTATAGGAAGATGTGTGTGGGTTATATACAAATACTATACAAATAGAAAGACTTGAGCTTCTGCAGATTTCGATATCCACGGGGTCCTGGAGCCAATCCTGTGTGTCTATTGAGGGATGACTGCATATGACAGAAGAGGACTTACGAGCTTACTAGGGCTCTAATGGGGGTAGCACTGACTTCTTTTCATTCCTGGATAGAGCTCTGCAGGTTCGGGAGATATCTGCTCTTCTTTCTCTAGATCACTTCCGCATCTGTGAGGTTGGTCTCTCAAGAGCCCAAAGCTCTGGTCAGTGAGTGGAAGGAGCCTCAGGGCAAGAACATCAGCGTGGCCTCCTGCAACAGCAGCCAGGTGGTGGTCGCTGTGGGAAGGGCCCTGTACTACCTGCAGATCCATCCACAGGAGCTCCGGCAGGTCAGGTGTGTATGCTTATTTGTCGCTTATTTCCTCCCCTGTTCTCTGAAACGTCTTTGGTCTTTGAATCTCTTCCTCTGCCGTATTCCTCTTTGTTCAGCCACACAGAGATGGAACATGAGGTGGCCTGCTTGGACATCACTCCGTTAGGGGACAGCAATGGGCTGTCCCCACTGTGTGCCATTGGCCTCTGGACAGATATCTCTGCCCGTATCTTGAAGCTGCCGTCTTTTGAGCTACTGCACAAGGAGATGCTGGGTGGAGGTATGTCCTTTGGGAGCTCAGGTGGGATCACAGTTGCAGTGTGGAACAAAAATTCAGATGTCCCTCTTTTACACAGAGATCATTCCTCGCTCCATCCTGATGACCACCTTTGAGAGTAGCCACTACCTCCTTTGTGCCTTGGGAGATGGGGCCCTTTTCTACTTTGGGCTCAACATTGAGACAGGTGAGAATAGCATCGACTGAAGGGCTCTTTAAAAAAAAAAAACAAGGTGTATTGAGCTGAACTGGGTTCTTATCCTCAGGGTGCTGCTTTGAACCCTCCGACCCAGTGGTTTGTCCTTTTTTATCTCCTGATGCTTTCTTCCTGTAGGCTTGTTGAGTGACCGGAAGAAGGTGACTTTGGGCACCCAGCCCACTGTATTGAGGACTTTCCGCTCTCTTTCAACCACCAACGTCTTTGCTTGCTCTGACCGTCCCACTGTCATCTACAGCAGCAACCACAAGTTAGTCTTCTCCAATGTCAACCTCAAGGAAGTGAACTACATGTGTCCCCTCAACTCAGATGGCTATCCTGATAGGTGAGCTGCTTTTTCTTTCTTTAGCAGGAACTACTAATTGAGAGCATCAGGTTGTCCTAAAACCCTTCTTTCCCGAGCTTTTCCCCAATGTAAAAAATATGATAGGAAAGAGTTGTAGGGCAGAGGTTCTCAAGTGTGGCTACCTATTAGAAACACTTGGAAGCTTAAAAAAAAAATAACAGCCAGGCTTGATGGCACACACCTGTAATCCTAGTACTTGGGAGGCTGAGACAAGAGCTGAGGATGGCCTCAGCAACGTAGTGAGGCCTTGTTTTAAAACAATTAAAAAGGGATGGGGGGGGGTGTAGCTTGGCAGAGGTAGAATGCCCCCGGGTTCAATCACCCCCCCCCAACACAATATACAGAATTTTGGGGGAATAGGGGTGCCCCTGGGTTCTATCCCTGGTACCACAAACAAACAAAAAGAACAGATTTGTTTTAATCCTTAATTCTGATTCAGCAGGTCGGAGGCTGGGCTCTATAATCCATTTTTAGAAATCTCAGATGATTCAGGTGCTTAGTTAAGTTTCAGAACCCCAGATTTAGGGATCATTATGTTAAAGATGGCCACAACATGGTCTGAGAACTTGTTAGAAATGCAATTCTCAGTGGGGCACATCTGTACTTGGGAGTCTGAGACAGGAGGACTGCAGGTTCTAGATCAGCACATGGTAAATTAGCGAAACTCTGTTTTAAACTAAAAAAATAAAAAAGGCTAGGGGTATAGCTCAGAGGTAGAATGCCCCTGCTGGGTTCAATCCCTATACTACACACATACACACACACACCAAAAAAAAAAAAGCAAAATCTCAAGTTGGGGATGTAGTTCAGGAGTAGTGGGGAGGCCCTGAGTTCTAGTTCAAGCACCCCCCCCCCAAAACACAAACAAAAACAAATTTGGGGGCGGAATGGCAGCAACAGGAGTTCTGCAGCAGATTCTGATGCATGCATAGTATGAGGGTTACTGCCCTGCCTGGAGCAGTAATCCTTTGATTCTCAACCTTGGCTCACATTAGCATTAAGTGGAAAGCCATTAAAAATCTACACCTCTACCTACCTACCTATTATATAAGAATATTTTGTGTTGCCGGGGAGTGGCTGGGCATCAGAATTAAGTCTCCCTAAGTACTTCTTAGCATAGTCAAGGTTGAGACCCTGCCTTGGTGTAAGCAAGTGTAAATCTGCCTTGTTTTTCTTCCCCTGTGGAGTTGCTGCTTGTGGAATCCTTTCCTTCCTTGGGTCTACACAATCTAAACCCAGACCTTTCTTTCTAGCCTGGCGCTGGCCAACAACAGCACCCTCACCATTGGCACTATCGATGAGATCCAGAAGCTGCACATTCGAACCGTTCCCCTCTATGAGTCTCCCAGGTGAGTGCAGGCCAGGGACCAGCATCGGAGCTGGTGTCGAGTGCCTGCCACTCTTTCTGAGTGGCGCTCTTGTTCTGTACTTGCTCTGTAGGAAGATCTGCTATCAGGAAGTGTCCCAGTGCTTTGGGGTCCTCTCCAGCCGCATTGAAGTCCAAGACACCAGTGGAGGCACAACTGCCCTGAGGCCCAGTGCCAGCACCCAGGTGAGGGAGGTGGAGGAAGAAAAACGGCTGTAGGGGATAGCAAGCTTTCTGCAAAGAGTCAGAGAGAAATTATTTTCAGCTTTTAGGTCATAGAGTCAGTCTCACAACTATTCACCTTTGCCATTGTAGCCCAAAGGATAACAGGTGGGCATACTGGGTTCCAGTAAAATCTTATTTATTTTAAAAAATGGTTGCTACTTGTTGATCTTGCAGCAGGAACAGTTCCTTGTCATCAGTTTGAAGGCTCTGTGGTATAATGGGCAAGAGCATGGAATTCAAAAGTTGGCTGATGGTGTGACATTGGCTGGGCAAGCCTAACCTTCAGTTGTTTGATCTATAATATGATTATAATGGGACAGTGTCAAGGTGCACATGTTGGCTTGTGGAGGCGTGAGTTAATTATTTTCTTCTAAGTATTTTTCCTTCTTGCTCCCACACATCTGAAAAGATCTCCTCCCTTTTTTTTTTTTTTTTTTTCCCAGTACTAGGGATTGAATCCAGGGGCATTCTACCTCTGAGCTATATCCCCAGCCCTGTTTTTTATTCTTTATTTTGAAACAGGATCTCACTAAGTTGAGGAGGACCTAACTAAGTAGCTGGGGCTGGCCGCGAACCCAGAACCCCCCGGTCTCAGCCTCCCAAGTACTGGGATTACAAGCGTGCACCACCACGCCCGGCTAAGATCTCCTCCTTTAATGCAGAATAGAAAGACTTAGCCGGGTGTGGTGGCGCACGCTTGTAATCCCAGCATTCGGGAGGCTGAGACCGGAGGATCCGGGTTCGTGGCCACCCTCAGCTAACTAGTGAGGCACTCCGCAATTTAGTAAGACCCTGTTTCAAAATAAAGAATAAAAAATAGGGCTGGGGGTATAGCTCGGAGGTAGAATGCCCCTGAGTTCAATCCCCAGTACTGCAAAAAAAAAAAAAAAAGAAAGAAAGACTTAACATCTGGGGATTGAACCCAGGGCTACTTTACCATTGAGCTATATACCCAGGTTTTGCTAAGTTGCCCAGTCTGGGCTTGAACTTGTGATCCTTCTGCCTCAGCTTCCCAAGTAATTGGGATTATGAGTATATGCCACTGTGCCTGGCACATTATTTTTTCATTTGAAGCACCCTTCTACTTTTCCCATTGAAGGTGGTGGAGTTTGTTGTTTTGTTAGGTTACATGTGTTTCACTTTAGCTATTCTTGTTTTTTTTTTTTTTTAAGTGGTGGTACTGGGAATTGAACCCAGGGGTATTTACCTCTGAGCTATATTTTTTATTTTGAAACAGGTTTTTGCTAAGTTGCAGAGGCTGGCCTTGAACTTGTAACTTCATGTCTAAGCCTCTCAAGTACTAGGATTACAGGTGTGCACCACTGTGCCCAGCTTTTTAGCTATTTTTAATAGACTTGCAGAGTCACTTTTTTATGTTTGACCCTTAGATTTTGGGCCTCAATTGCATGCATAAGCATCCTTATTCTCGGTTCCAGAGTCCTCTCTGACTGCTCATCAGTCTTTACTCACTCTGCCAGCCATCAGATAGCTTTTGCGGTGCTGGGGATGGAACCCAGGGCAAGAGATTAGTCAGATTAGGGCTCGAGGCAGAGTCCAATCAATGGAGAACAGACGAGGGCTGAGGTTTCCAGCGCCTGTTCTGCTGTTGAGAGGGATACTGTGCTTCTGTCTGTTCACAGGCCCTGTCCAGCAGCGTCAGCTCCAGCAAGTTGTTCTCCAGCAGCACCGCCCCTCATGAGACCTCCTTTGGAGAAGAGGTGGAGGTCCACAACCTGCTTATCATTGACCAGCATACCTTTGAAGGTGCAGATGAGTGAAAGGCTTTCTACCCTTTTTACCTATGTCCCCCTAAACTAGGCTGTTAGATAGTGTGGCACACCCTCCTAAAAGGAGAGGCAAGGGACCTCTGGTTGTAGTCTGGAGTGTGGGCTGGTAGGGGACGGGCCGTCTGAGGAGGCAAGGGCAGCAGACTCCCTTTCTAATGCTCCCTAAGCCACAGGCCTCAAGAAGTGTGAGATTCTGTGTGTGGGAGTGGGGACAAGGAGACATCCGCCCGTCGCCTCTCTTCTGCTCCCCTTCTAGTGCTCCATGCCCACCAGTTTCTGCAGAACGAGTATGCCCTCAGCCTGGTCTCCTGCAAGTTGGGCAAAGACCCCAACACATACTTCATTGTGGGAACAGCAATGGTGTATCCCGAAGAGGCAGAGCCCAAGCAGGGTCGGATTGTGGTCTTTCAGTATTCAGATGGTGAGTGTGCAGTCTTCCTCTTCTGAGGGATGTGTAGTGCTGGAGGAACATGGGCTGACTGCTATGAAGAGACTTTATGCTCTTTCAGGCTGTTGAATATCTGATCGAGTTTTGGAGTAGGTTAGCAGGGCAGTTAAATCTAGCTTGAGTTTCTTCCTTGTTTTCTCTTGGCAGGCAGAAAGCGGTGGTGGGGAGAGGTGATGGTGGCTGAAAGAATCTAGGAGCCAGAGTAGGAGTTAGGACTCCTCCGTTTGTTTTCCCCTTGGCTGCTCAGGCATTTAGGTGCTCTTTCCAGTTTCAGCACTTGGCCTTTATTTCCCTGCATCTTTTCTCACCCTCCTACCCCAGATGGTTTTAAAGACTAGCTAAAGTTCGAAAGTTAGCCCAGAAGTCTCACATCAGATGGCTGAGATAGAATTTGATCTCTGCTTTGAGAGACAGATCTGCAGTTTCAGGGTTGGGGGAGATCTGGGACATGGCCTGGGGGCTCATGCTGTAGGTGGTGGTTCACCTCGATAGATACCGACTTGCTTTTCAGATGAGGCGCTTTAGAGCCAGAGGATTCTATCAGGGGATTCTTTTGGATAGGTAAAGTGTGCGTTCTCCTAAAAGAGATTCAAGGATATCTTTTCCCCCCTAGGAAAACTACAGACTGTGGCTGAAAAGGAAGTGAAAGGGGCCGTGTATTCTATGGTGGAATTTAACGGGAAGCTGCTAGCCAGCATCAATAGCACGGTGAGGCCCACACCTCTTACTGTTGTACTTCAGGTTGCACAGCATTGTCTCCCCACGTCTCCCGGGGCTGCATGTGTGTCAGATTTAAGGATAACAAGGAGTCAGGGGTGCTGAGTTGTGTTGAACCAGGCATTGGACTTGGTTACCTGAAGCCCAAGTGCATCAGATCCTGAGTCCTGTGGGGAGAGAGCTGTGGCCCCTGCACTCAGGGTGTACCATGTCAAAAGGATGTTTCATCTGTATGAACAAAATGAGCCAAACCATATTATCCTAACTGCCTCCTTGAAATACTAGTCCTGTAAGTACTCCATTTCTCTTTTGCCATGATTCCACTTTCTCCTTTGTCAAAGAATTTTTCCAACTTTATTGAGTTATAATTAGGGAAAATTGTATATATTTAAGATGTATAACTTGATAATTTGGTTAAAAATTTCTTCTTAAATTTCCTGGTTAAGCCGGGTGTGGTGGTGCATGCTTGTAATCCCAGTACTTGGGAGACTGAGACAGGAGGATCACAGGTTCAAAGCCAGTCTCTGCAACTTAGCGAGGCTCTTAGCAACCTAGTAAAGACCCTGTTTCCAAATAAATAAAATTGGAGCCGGGCGTGGTGGCGCACGCTTGTAATCACAGCATTCGGGAGGCTGAGACCAGAGGATCCGGGTTCGCGGCCAGCCTTAGCTACCTAGTGAGGCCCTCTGCAACTTAGTGAGACTCGGTTTCAAAATAAAGAATAAAAAATAGGGCTGGGGGTATAGCCCGGAGGTAGAATGCCCCTGAGTTCAATCCCCAGTACCGCAAAAAAAAAAGAAATAAAATTGGGCTGGGTATGTAGCTTGGAGGTAGAATGCCTCTGGGTTTAGTCCCCAGTACCTAAATAAATAAATAAATTTTCTGGTCAAATAAATTTGGAAACTGCTACATCCTAGCCTCTCCTCCCTTGGAGTATTGCAGTACGATCATAGCTTTTTTTTTTTTTTTGGTCCCTCATACTGCGAAAAAGTGGGGTGAGCTTTGAGTTTATTCTGTAGATGGTGAAAACCTCTGGAGGGTTTGAACAAAGATTTGAATTTACTTTTTTGTGGTACTTAGAGATTGGACCCAGAGACACTCTACCTTTATTTCTTATTTAGAAACAGAGTCTCACTAGGTTGATGAGAGTCTCATTACTTGCTGAGGCTGTCTTCGAACCCGTGATCCTCCTGTCTCAGCCTCCCAAGTATAGGAATTACAGGCATGTGCCACCACGCCTGGCCAAGGATTTGAACTGAACATGATCTTTTTGTGTGTGTGTGCTATTGGGGATTGAACCCAGGGGTAGTCTACCTCTGAGCTATACCCTCAGCCCTTTTTATTTTTTATTTTTTGGTTTTAAAACAGGGTCTCACTAGCTAGATTAATGAGTGTCTTACTACTTGCTGAGGTTGTCCTCAAACCTGTGATCCTTCTGTTGCAGCCTCCCAAGTACTGGGATTACAGGTGTACACCACCAGCCTAGCTCATTTTGCTTCTTTGGCAAGGCTATAGGGGAACAAGGGCAGTGAGATCAATTATCCTCGTGTCCTATTTGGTTGGTCGGTGGTTCTGGGACCAGAAGAGATTATGAGGAGTAGTCAGATTCTAAGCTGGGTGTGGTATATACCTCTAGTCCCAGCACCTGGGAGACTGAGACAGGAGGATTGCTTGAACCCAGGAGTTCTAGGTCAGCTTAGGTAACATAGTCTCCATCTCAATAAAAAGAAGAGTAGAAGCTGAATTTTGTGATGCACACCTGTAATTCCAGTACTTGGGAGGCTGAGGCTAGTCTCATCAACTAGTGAGATCCTGTTCCAAAAAATAAAAATAAAATAGTGCTGGGAGTGTAGGTTGGAGGTAGAATGCCCCCAGATTCAATGTCCAGTGCCACAAAAAATAAGTGAATATAAAAAAGAAGGGTAGTCAGATTTTGCATATGTTATGAAGGTAGGGTTAGGGGCTTTGGTGATGGATTGAAGATGAGGGGGGAAAGCTGGATGTGAGCCAGTAATCCCAGCTACTCAAGAGGCTGAGGTAGAATGAGCTCCTGGACTCACGAGTTTGAGACCAGACCCTGTATCAAAAAAAAAGAGGGAGAAAGGAAGATAGATAATGGTGATGAGGGATGAGAGGTGGGAGCGAGGCTTTTGGCCTGAGCAGTGGCAAGGATGGAGCTGCCATTGACTGGTGTGGGGAAGACTGAGTAGAGCAGGGTCCAAGGGTTAAACTAGAGTTTGGTTTTGGACATTCCAATTCCAGTGGTTGGCGACCTAGAGATATCAGGCAGGTCCCTGGGATAGAGAGGTTAATCCAAGGAAGCAGCATGGCGGCGATCAGGTGACGCTTAAGCGGAAAGTCTTGGGTAAGACCACCAGGGATCAGCCATGTGTGGAGACTGGCAGAGAAGGGATCTGGAGCCCGGGCCCTGGCACCTGCCAGCAATCAAAAGTTCTGGTGATGAGGAAGATCCAGCCAAACAGAAAGGGCGACTAGTGAAGTAGGAAGAGAACCAAGAGTGTTCTGGAAGCCATAGGATAAGACTAGTTCAAGCAGGAGGGAATCAGTAATGCTGGCTGTATGTCAGGTATTTGGTGGATTAAGAGTTGACCGTTGACTTTAACCACATGGAAGTTGGTGGTGACAGTGACTGGGATGCTTTTGGTTGCATGGCGGGGTTGGAGAGCTGACGGAAGTGAGTTCAGCCAGGACCAGGAGGAGAGGACAGCTGGAATGGAAAACCTCTTGGAGAGTTTTGCAGTAAAGGAACAAGCGTAATGAGGGCAGTGCAACTAGAAGGAAATGTTGGGTGAGAGTTTTGTGTTTAATTTTTCAAGCTGGGAAACACTGCTGCACATTCCGTGCTGGTAGGATGAGCTGGTAAGGAGAGAGCTGCTTGGAACCATTCTCAAGCAGGCAGGGGAGGTGGGAGCAGTCCACGACGTAGGTCTGAGATGGCAGAGGAGGGACAGGCAGGAAAGCACGTGGAAACCAGAAACCACTTGTGCCATCTTCTGAGATGCTGAGAGGGAGATGCAGGAGGAGGCATTAGAGGCTGAGGGGAGTGGACCAGAAGAGTGAGTGCACTGGGGAATGCATGTCACCGAGAAGTTGAAGAGCTCCCTTCCTTCCAGTTAGTTGCCTTGAATTTGCAGTGAGCCAGCCATCCTGTGTAAGAGTGCTCAGGTTTCTTCTGGTGAGCATGGTAAGGGATATGTAAGGCAGTGGTGATAGCGAGGGACGCGGGGCAGCTGAGAAGCAGGTAGCCTGCGGACACGAGGTTCACGAGAGGGTGCAGCTGTTCTTTATAACAGGCTCAAATGGTGCCCATGAGAAAGGACAAGATGAGTGGGAAAGGGGGGTCAGAAAGGTAAGATTGGAAGGACTTCCTCTGTGAATATTTAAGTCGCCAAGAAGAATCGGCATGTTGTGGGGCAGGACCATGGGGTTAGGTGGTATGTAGTCTGGTGCCATGAACTTTAAAATGGGTCTTTGGGGGAGAGAGGCAGACATATCTGAAGGAGAGGAGTGTGGATGACCACCCTACCTCCAGCGCCAGTGGACTGAGGGACAGTGGGAGGGCCACAGGCTCCTTATGAGAGAGCAACATATCAGTTGGAGTGGGGACGCAAAGGGACCGGCCAGAGGAAGAGGTTGCCTGTGACTGGTGGCTGTGTCTAGAGGCACAGTGCGTGGGTGCGGGCACTGGGAGAGCGGGATGGGCAGTCTGCTCCAAGATGTCTTGTCTGCAAGTTTTCTAGTAGCTTCATTAATGTAAAAAGGTGAGGTTAATTTTCGTGTGTGTGTGTGTGTGTGTGTGTGTGTGTGTGTGTGGTGTATGGTACTGGGGATAAGTGTGTGGGTGTGGGTGGTGTATGTATGGTACTGAGGATTGAACCCAGGGACATCCTACCTTTGAGCACATTCCCAATCCGACTTGTAATTTTTATTTAGAAACAGGGTCTCACTAAGTAGCTGAGGCTGGCTGCAAAACTATGATCCTCCTGTCTCAGCCTCCCAAGTACTAGGATTACAAGCGTGCGCTACCACATCCGGCTTAATAATACATTTTACTCAACCTACTCTACTTAAACTATCATTTCAACATGTAATTGATATAAACACTATTAATGAGATATTGACTTCAAAGTCTAGTATGTGTTTTATACTCACAGCACATCTCAACTTGGAATAGCCACATTTCAGGTGTTTTGTTAGTCACATGTGGCTATTGGCTATCCTGTTAGACACAGGAGCTCCTGACTCTTTGGGGAGAAAATGTGAGTCGGGCTTTCGATGGATCTGGCCTTGGTCCTCACTGTCTCCATGGTGGAGGGTGAGAGAGAAGCTGAGAATGTGGAGAGGGAGGTGGGTGGGGTGTTGGCAGGAGCATGTGAAGCTCTGAGGTGGCTCCTTGGCTCCCACTGTTGGAGGTGTGGAGGGCCTAGCAAAGCTGAGCTTAAAGAGGGGGTGCTCTAGCCAAGCGTGGTGGAGCACGCTTGTAATCCAGTATTTGGGAAGCTGCAACAGGAGGATTGCAGGGTCAAGGCCAACCTTGGCAATTTAGCAAGACTGTCAGCAACTTAGTGGGACCCTGTTTGCAAGTAAAAAATAAAATAGGGCTGGGGCATAGCTCAGAGGTAGAACTCCCCTAGATTCAATCCTCAGCACTGCCCCCCAAAAACTGGTAGAGGTGTGGCAGGCGTTGTAATGATTTTGAATGACTCCGGGAGTGCACACCTGTGGAATCATGGCGTAATGTATTCTGTCCAGGAGTTTCTAGATGTGCAGAGGCACGGTGGGATTGCCTGGACCCTGAGGGATCTGCCAGGGAAGGAAGGCCTGTCAGCTCAGACGGGTTGAGTCTGTCTTCCTCAGCACTGGGCCGTACCGAATTATCTCCATCTGCTGATTCTTTTGGAGATGTGGTTGTAAATGAAGGGTTGCAATAGAAAAGAAAAATTGGGTTTCTTTTACTCTCTTGGAAGGTAGGGGGGTACCATAGAATCAAGTTCTTTAGATCCTTTAGTTATTGGCAGCATTTCTGTTAGACTTTTCCATTCAGTTTTCTTTACTTATTGGGTTCATATAAAAAAGTGCGAGGAATGTACAAGTTTTGAAAAGAGTTCAAGAAAGACAGTTGGGCCAGGCATGGTGGCACATGCCTATAGTCACAGTACTTGAGAGGCTGAGGCAGGAGAATCGCAGGTTCGAGGCTAGCCTCAGCAACTTAGGCCCTCAGCGACTTAGCAAGAAGATTCTGTTTCAAAATTAAAGGAGGAGGGCTGGGGGTGTAGCTTGGAGGCAGAGTGACCTTGGGTTCAACCCCTAGTAACAACAAGAGAAGGTGGTTGGGACATAATCTTTTTTCTTTCTGATCAGAAAACTAGAGATGGCTTATCTCTTTCTAGAGATATCTCTGTAGCCATTACCAAACTTTAGTCACAAGAACACTTATTTGTCACATCCATAGTATTTTTTTTTTCTTTCTGAAATCGTGTTTTATTGATGCATTGTAATCATACATCTTTGTTAGATACAAGCTGGTAATGGCATACATGCACACATCTCTCATTTAACCCTTCCCCAATTCCCACCCCATCCCTCCCCCTTCCCTCTATCTCAAGTTCAGTTTAGTGATTGACTTTGATGTTTGTGAAAGTACATCATGTCACATCCATAGTATTTATAGCCATATTACTATTTTCCTTTTGTAGTAACTGGGGATTGAACCCCAGGGCCATTCTACCTCAGAGCTACACCCTCAGCCTGGTTTTTTTTTTTAATACTTTATTTTGAAACAAGGTCTCGTTAGGTTTCTGAGAATCTCACTATGTTGCTGAGATTATTATGGAACCTGCAATCCTCCTCTCTCAGCCTTCCAAGTACTGGGATTACAGGCATGCATTACCACACCTTGCTCACTTATTTTCATATAAAGGAAAACTTATTCCTATTTTGATGCCCCACCCTATTTTCATGTCAGCAACATGTAATATTGAAATAAATGTTCATTTCCCTTGGTGCACCGCCCTCTGGGAAGCGGTGCTGCGTTAGAGGGTTGAGCGGGGCACGGGAGTTTGGAGAGGACTTGGCCCCACAGACTGAGAGGCACGCTGTGTTCTTCCCAGGTGCGGCTCTATGAGTGGACCACAGAAAAGGAGCTCCGCACCGAGTGCAATCACTACAACAACATCATGGCCCTCTACCTGAAGACCAAGGGCGACTTCATCCTGGTGGGCGACCTCATGCGCTCCGTGCTGCTGCTCGCCTACAAGCCCATGGAGGGCAACTTTGAAGAGGTAGTAGGGCACCTGGGCTGCAGACTTGTTGCAAGTGGTAAAGGATAACCAAGCCTGGTGGGCCCAGAAAGTTTTCTCTGAGCATACATTCTGTGTCCCTTAAGAATTTTTAAGACCCCCCCCGCCCCCCCCCACACACACACCCCAACCTGAACCTGAGTTCAGACTCTCTGGGAAATTACGGCCAAGTAGCCAGGGTGATCGTTCCACAGGGCCACACCTCCTGCAGGGAAGGGCCTTGGCTTCCGATACAGGTCCTAGAACTGGATTCTGCACAAACTGCTGATGGTATTTTCTTGGGGCCCCTTTTCTATTCTAAGATTGCCCGAGACTTTAATCCCAACTGGATGAGTGCAGTGGAAATCCTGGATGATGACAATTTCCTGGGGGCTGAAAATGCCTTTAACTTGTTTGTATGTCAGAAGGACAGGTGAGTGCCCTGGCGGGCTTGGGCAGGGCAGGGCAGGGCGGGGTGCTGGGCCAGTGGGCTGACCCTGACCGGTGGGTGCTGTGCGGGGCTCGAGTGCCTTTGATGGGTAGAATTTCCTCCCTGAGAATCAGAAGCCTCTTCTCAGCACAAGGTGTCCGCTGCGTGTGGTCCTGTGTTGGGACCTCCGGGGGATGGGTCTGGGTGGTGACCTCACGCTGCCTTTCAGCGCTGCCACCACTGATGAAGAGCGGCAACACCTGCAGGAGGTCGGTCTCTTCCACCTGGGCGAGTTCGTCAATGTCTTCTGCCATGGCTCTCTGGTCATGCAGAATCTGGGCGAGACTTCCACCCCCACACAGGGCTCAGTGCTCTTCGGCACAGTCAACGGCATGATCGGTAAGGTCACCTGAGGTAAATGCTCCATGTAGGCCTCCTTTTGGAGACTGCCGATTGGAGGGATGAGGGAGACCGAGTGGGCAGACCTAGGCGCTGACCAGAGGCTGCAGCGAGCTTGTTACGGCTTGTGCTTGCGGTGGGCTCTGGAGTGCTCTGCAACTCACGGCCCCTTCCTCCTTCAGGGCTGGTGACCTCACTGTCAGAGAGCTGGTACAACCTCCTGCTGGACATGCAGAATCGTCTCAATAAAGTCATCAAAAGTGTGGGCAAGATTGAGCACTCTTTATATCCTTTTCAGAGCCATCTCCCTTGCAGAGAGAGAGGCACCTCGCCCTAAGCTGCTTCTCCAAGTGTCTTGATTAGGTTGCTGTATGAAACAGGGTGGTTTTGTTTTTGTCTTTTTAACTTTGGTGTGTGGGAAATTTCAGACATACACAGTAGTAGAGAACAGTACGGTGGTGAGTCGTCATGTATTGATGACCCAGTGCAGCGGGTCCCCTCGGGATGCACGTTTATGACTCTGACCTGCGTCTGCCTCTGGCCGTGGGTGCTCATCGGTGAATGCAGGTCACGGCACAGGAGGGCATAGGAGCACATCTCTCGGGGATCCCGTGAAGGGCAGCAGTGTCTAGTCTCTAGTGAGACTAGGGAGCCCAGCAGAACAGGCGAGTGAAGAAGCCGGAACTCCCGAAGCTCCGGGTCAGCCACCCAGGGACATTCTGAGTCCATGTACTGTGGGAGCTTGCTTGGTGTGGATGATGAGACCCCCAGCAGGGGTAGGGGTGGGAGGGGTCCTGTCTGTGAGTCTGGCACAGGGAGGAAGCCCGTGTCTTGGTTGTTTGCTAATAAGCATGACTGAGCAATCTCTCGTGTCACCAAGCCTCAGTTCACTCACCCAGGAGGCTTTGAGGCTAGACTTAGACACTTGGTTCTTACCAGGCATGTATGTCATACTGACCTTGAGCACTTTGAAGAAACAGCCATGTGTGACCTGTACTTTTAAAGACATTATTTCAAAGATCACCAATTGCAAACCATTTAGTTAGGCAATAATTTTATATTTATTTCAATTCCAAAAAGTACTATGCGTTCCAGTTGAAACTGTTGTTTCCTATTCCGTTCCTGACAGTCGCTGGAGACTGTGATCTTACTCAGAAGGGGGATGACTGAGAGGGAGGGTATTTCTGGGTAGCACACATACCTTGACTCACCCGTCCACCTGGAGATCCTTTCACACTGAGCGAAAGACAGAACCAGCCACGGGCTTCATTGATGGTGACTTGATTGAGAGTTTCCTGGATATCAGCCGCCCCAAGATGCAGGAGGTTGTGGCAAACCTACAGGTGAGCTGTGCAGTGTTCACCTGGGCTGAGTCATGGGGCAGGGCCTGCCAGGAGACATCAGCCCTCCAGGCACCTCTTCTGGGACCCAAGGTGCCAGCACCCCTGTGTGGCCCTTTCGGACCCTACCTCATGGGAGGTGGAGTCTGAGGTGGCTGTGTGCTTGAGGCTCCTGGGTACCCACCAGGCAGCAGCACTGTCCCCGAGGGCAAGGTCCTGCTGTGGTCGTGGTGGCTGGTGGGCCTCCTTCCGCAGCTGAGGGAGAGAGCCCTTGGCTCACGGCCCCTTCCCTCTTGTTGCAGTACGATGACGGCAGCGGTATGAAGCGAGAGGCCACTGCAGACGACCTCATCAAGGTTGTGGAGGAGCTCACTCGGATCCATTAGCCCAGGGAAGGGTCCCTGCCTGACCTCCCCAGAGCTCTGCCCTCCTGCCCTCCCCTTCCTCTCCCACCACTGTCTTCTTGGCCATGGGAAGCCTTTCCCTAAGCCAGCTGCCCCGGAAGCCGCAGTCTCCTGTGTGGAAATGGGGCTTTCTTAGAACTAAAACCAGTTCACTAGACACCTGGGAATGGGCTGAAGGTGGAATGTTTTCTCCCTGGATTTTTACCAGTCTTACATGATTCCTCCCATCACCTTGGACCACCGAGCCTTGATTGGTGTTGCCTGTTGTCCTCTTGGGAAGGGATTTTGCAGCTCTTCAGCTGAAAGGAAGCTCTGCGTGAGTGAGTGCGTGCGTGCTTGTCTCACACTCACACTTGTCCTCTGCTGTCTTCACTAAGGTCAGGGGTGTAGGAAGGTTGCAGGTAGAGGGGAAGAGGGTCGGGTCAGGAGGGGTTCATTGTCATTGAAGTGAGAGCTGCTTTTCACTTTCTTCTTGCCTTCGAGAGCATCAAGCCCAGGGGCCTGTCCAGGGCCAGGGCTCCCTGAGTGTAAACCTGGAGATGGTGGATGATCCCCAAGCCACAGCCCTTTGTCTCTGGGAACTCCCTTCTTCAGAGAGAAGGTGGAGGGCTGGGAATTGGTTGTTAGTTTCTGAGTTTTACCAAATAAAGTAGAATCTAAGAAAAATTATTGGTTTCTGGTTTTCTTCCCCCTGCCCAACTGTCCAGCATCCAGGTATATTCTGCCCATTTACTGCACACCGGGCGTGTTGCAGTCACTTGTCCTTGCTAGTAGAGCAGCGCCTCCCAAGTAGTGAATGACAGCTGTACTTCTCCTTGGTCACGTGGTTGGCTTTGATTGGATTAAAGGACTATGAGTGTCAGGTTGGAAATTCAGTGGTCTTTTTGGTTGCCTTGACTCGAGAGTCACCTCTGCTAGTATCCTGCCAGCCCCCAGGTGCTGCTCCATGGCCACCAGATGGCTCCTCTTGTGCCTCCAGCTTCCTGTTGTCACATGCCCTTTGCATTCTCGTTTTATTACCTCTAGTCTAATCAAGCAAACCTGCATGCCTTTGGTTTGAATATAGGACTAGGCACATTCCAGGTTCACCCTTCAGTCTGGCTTAGCAGGGCAGAGTGGGCCCACATTCCCACCAGTGACCCAGTGGGAATAAAGGCCGCTCTGTCCCCAGCCGTAGAGTAGGGCTGATCCTAGACATACTGGTGGCCCCTTTAAGACCAGCCTTTGATACTGTGTCAGGAAAACTGGTGTCAAGTTGAACTGTGGTTTCAAGAGATTTTAGGAAAAGGATGAGGAAGCATCCTGGCTTTGGGGGTCTTCCTGAGTAAGTCTCCCAACCTGGAGACACCTCTTGTGTTTTATTACCCTTCTTTCCCCCTTATTCTCTTGGGATTTTTGAGGGTAGGGGATGAGGGTCTTTCAGTGGAAATAATTGGCATGTCAAAAGCCATAGTTTGAACTTGAAACTCAACACTGACTTGAATTCTTAGTCATGGTTTGAATTTGAAAATTGCTCCCCCACACACACCTCCCGCCAGAGACCAGCTTTAATGAGGCAGCCTAGCAGCAGTCTCTAAATTGTGATTATTTTAAAAATTTAATCCTACATGGGTGGATGAGCTATAAAGTGCCAAGATGAAAAATAATGTGGTGGGATGATGGTTCTGGTGCTCTTAGTGGTCTGACCCACTAAGAGACCTACTACGTTGAGTGATTACTGGCGGCCTGTCTTGAATTTGGAATCTGGAGTCCTTGCAGTGTTTTGCTGTTTTCATTTCCTTCAGTTGGGTATATTCACTTGGGATTGCATTCCAGCAACCCTTTGGAAACTGACATTCTGCTGCCACACTCCCACATCCCCTCTTAAAACCATGAATCGCCTCTCTAGGAGTGAAAGGTCGTTCAGAGCCCCACTTCAGCCAGCTGGACCGCTCCGTTCCCCGTAGGCGCTGATGAGCCAGCCTCACTCCAGGCCTTTGGGAGAGTGATAGAAACACTGACTCATCACATGACCATTTGGAAGGGTCTGGAGCCAGAGGCCCGCACTCCGCAGCCAACAACAACTTGGATCTTCCACCCTCAGTGGAGGGTCCTTTTTGTTACTGAGAAGCCACAAGCCACAGAAGCGTGGAAGCAACACTGAGCAACTTGAATGAAGGGCTGTTTCCAAAGCTGTCCCTGAAGATGAGTAGTGTTAAGTTAGACTCTGAAGAGTCCAGATTGAGAAGCCTCAGGGTCAAACAAGACAAAACAGCAAAAGTGAAACTAAAGGAGCCAGCTGGCTAGGAAAGGAGAGGTGAATGCCCAAAGGTTAAAGAGACTTCTTTAAGTGGCAGGGCCAGCTCAGAAAGCCGCTTGGGGATTCCCTACTAGGAATTACCTGCATGCTAAATATCCGGGATCCCTCCTTAGGGTGGAGGAGGGTTTTTCTTTAAGCACACAGCTGCATATTGGTCATTTTACCTGCCTGTTGAGAGATACGGAGTATAGGAGGGTGTGGTGCTACCTAACACTAGAGTTAAGAACTGAGGTAGCCTGGGAGGCTGAGACTGGAAGATCACAGGTTCGAGGCCAGCCTCAGCTACTTAGGCCCTCCACAACTTAGTGAGACCCTGTTTCAAAAGAATAAAAAATAGGACTGGGGGTGTAGCTCGGAGGTAAAATGCCCCTGGGTTCAATCCCTAGTACCGCAAAAAAAAAAAAAAAAATTGAGGTGACTGAGCTGTGTGGGGCGGGGGGGCGTGGCGTGGGCCTTAGTAGCTGTGTGAAGGTAGCAAGAGTTGGTAGGTAGCTCCTAGGATCAGGAGGGAGGAGCACCTATTTTACATTGAGTGTTGGTCTAGTTAGCAGCAGATGTTTGAGGCAAGAAGGAAAGATGGCCAAGAAGTCTGCGAGTCCTTAGGACTGGGAAGGCACATGCACTGTGGAAGCCACATTCATTCTATCATGCAGAATACTTCAGCAAACTACTTGTTGACTAGAAGATGGGTCAAAGCTGACAGGGTGAGATAAAGGCCTAAATGTGAACATCTACAAAAATCCGCCCTGTGGGTTTAGGTAGGTAAAAGCATAAGGAGAAACACCTGAGGTTTTCTCTTAATGCAACCATAGTATGTCATGAACTAACAGCATCATGAGGTTGCCTACACAGCCAGGTAATATTTGCCTGCATGAGTAAAGGTATGGCATCTGTAGGAAGGAGGCTAAGGGTCCAGGTCATAGTTGCACAGGTGGTTATTTGTGGCCACCAATATCAAGGACCTCGGTGACAGGCTAAGGCAGAAGAACCAGAGGAATCGACTTGTCTGGCTGGGAAGTAGACACTTTCAGACAAATGTAGTTATTCAAAATGGGATTGGACCTGGGCACAGTGGCACATGCTTGTAATCCTAGTACTTAGGAGGCTGAGACCAGAGGATCCAGGTTCACGGCCAGCCTCAGCTATTTAGTGAGGCCCTCCACAACTTAGACCCTGTTTCAAAATAAAGAATAAAAAATAGGACGGGGGGTGTAGCTTGGAGGTAGAATGTCCCTAGGTTCAATCCCCAGTACCAAAAAAAAAACCCCAAAAAACCATATTGGGCTGCTTTTTGATGGGTACCAAGTTCTTTGTGACTGGGAGCATTCATGCAAAAACTTTAATTGGGAAGATTACTCCCACCAGAAGGTAAAATACGGTCCTCCCAGCTTTCTTGCAACTGGATGAGTAGCATGTGTCACTTGCTCATCAATTCCCTAAGTCCCTGGGCCAGCTGTAAAAGGCCTTCCAGTTCTGCTTCCTGAGCTCCTGTGCCAGCTCCGCAGCTGCTTCCTCACCTCGGAGGTAAGCCAGGAGGCAGGCTGTCTGACCCCTTGGTGCCTGTGGGCTCAGGATGGCTAGTGCCCCCTGGCCCAGGGGTTAAGGTGCAGCCCTGCTGGTAGTCGGTACCACAACCCAGAGTCCTGTGTTCCGGTTTCCACAATTCTCACCTCTGAGGCTTTGCTGAGACGGGCAATACCCGAGGCGCGCAGAGTTCAGCACTAGTCTTATTCCCGAAGTTTCTTTCTAACCAGGGCCTTGGTCTGATGCCCTCAGCCCTTCGCGGGAAGCCTACTGACTCCCAAAGCGGGGCAGGGGGTGTGGGCCGAGGACGAAATCCCGCCCCTGGGGTCCCTGATCTTTGCCCCCGCCTGAGCTCTCCGGCACGCCTCCCGAAGAAGAGCAAGAGGCACCAGCGGGCGGTGGCGCTGCCTTTTGTGTTTCGCTGCTTAGAGGTGCGGGAACCCCCAGCCGGCCGCGGCGGCCCCCGGCCCCTCCTCTCAGCGCCCCAGCCCCCCTGCTCAGGTCCGCGTGCCAGCTCCGGGATCGCTGGTTCGCTCCCCACCAGGAGGAGGGGCGAGGGCGCGCAGCCCCCTCCACCGCCTGTGGCGCCCGAGCGGAGCGGAGCCCGGGGGACCCGCCGCCGCCGGTCATGTGGGCCGGACTGTTCCTCCGGGCTGTCTGCATCGTGCTCCTGCTGCCCGGGACCCCGGCCCGAGGCTACACAGGGAGGAAGCCACCCGGGCACTTCGCTGCAGAGAGGTATGAGCCCTGCGTCCCGCCGCGGCCCCGCAGGGGAGCGCAAACGGCGTGGAGCTGGGAGGCGTGCAGGGGCGTCTGGAGCGTGGGTCGGGCATCCTCTGCAGCGATGTCTGCGCGGCCCAGCCCAGGGGGTCTGGACAAAGAGAGCAATTTGTGCCTCTTGGCGGTGCCTGTTGTGCACCCTTGGCTGGCACGGTCCTGACTAGGACCTGGGAGAGACGGAGATCCAGACGGCGGGTGAGCCCGAGTGCGCCATTGGAACCCCTGGCGAGGGGACCCCGGGCCATGCCACCTGGTGTCTGGACTAACTGGCAGACGTGTCGGTGGCTCTGCGTTTGGCAGCCCGGCCTCCCCAGCTGAGCGGGCTTTGGGGCTGGGGACTTGCCCTGAGTCTGGCTTTGCTCAAACCACCCGGACCTTGGAGCCACTGGTGTCTCTGAGTTATGCTTCTGATTTCGCCCATGTGCACCCTGGGGTGAGGCGTGGGGACAGATCCTGCCCTCCCCACGTGCCCTCCCTCCCCCTGCTCTGAGCGAGGGAACGCTGTGTCAGCGGCAGCCTGGCCCATGGCGTGGCGGGGCGGCCCCTCCAGGCTCACAGCTCCCACGTGTGTCCTGCAGCCCCGGCCGGTTTCTGCTCAGACAGCGTGGGCTCCAGCCTTTCACAGCCTCCTGCCACCTGCCTCGGGGTCACCACCAGCCCTGGGAGACTCCTTGGGGTGCTCTGGCCTTGGCTCCACCCCCGCCCACCTGAGGATGCAACCACCAGCTTCTCCAGGCACCCTGTCACCTGCTGCTTTGGTGGTACCAGCAAGAGCCTCCGGCTGCTCAGCAGTTTAGCTCTGTTTGAGGAGCTGGAAACTTCTCATTGTTCTTGCCAGTGGGTTCTGAAGAGCTGTTTGTCGACTGACTTACAGACTGGCTGGGAGACTTTCCTGTTGACCGACACCTTTTCTTCTCCCACCACAGAGTGTGGAAAGTGCTCTCTTCTTTTGCAGACGCCGGCTGGGACCCCACGTCTGCCTCTCCGGCTTTGGGAGTGGCTGCTGCCCTGGCTGGGCACCCTCCATGGGCAGTGGGCACTGCACTCTGCGTAAGTGCCACCCACGTGTCCTGAGCCTTCTAGGTGCACACTGGCAGTGTGCACGGCCAGGGCTCAGCCCCCAGTCCCTCACCTGTGTCTCTTCTCTCAGCCCTCTGCTCCTATGGCTGCGGGAGCGGCATCTGCATTGCCCCCAACGTCTGCTCCTGCCAGGACGGAGAGCAAGGGGCCACCTGCCCAGGTAACTGGGATGGAACAGCTGAATTCACACTGAGGCTATGAACCAGCTGCTGGGCACCTGAGATGTGTTCTAGCTTGTCACCTGCAAGCCACCCTGTTCAGGGGCCATGTCCACATCTATTTTGAGGCTGAGTCTTAGAAGTTTTTGTCTTACTCTGAGTCCTGTGGCTAGTAAATGGCAGGGCTATATTTAAACTCAAGCCCCAGCTGGGTGTGGTGGGAGGCTGAGACAGGAGGATCACGGGTTCGAGGACAATCTCAGCAAGTAGTGAGACTCTCAGCAACCTAGCGAGACCCTGTTTCAAAACAAAAATAAAGCTGGGCGTGGTGGCGCACGCTTGTAATCCCAGTACTTGGGAGGCTGACACAGGAGGATCACAGATTCAAGGCTCTCCGTGTAACTTAGTGAGACCCTGTTTCAAAATAAAGAATAAAAAATAGGACTGGGGGTATAGCTTGGAAGTATGATGCCCCTGGGTTCCATCCTCAGAACCACACACACACACACACACACACACAAATAGGGCTGAGGGCATACCTTGGAGATAGAATGCCACACACACACAAATAACAACAAAACTCAAGCTCCTTTGCCTCTGGAGCTGCCCTCTCAACTTGCGGAGGCAGGGGTGGCCAGAGCTTCGTGCTGCTCACTCTGCGGTGTGGTTCGGTGTGCTGTTATTTCAGATGCCCACGGACCCTGTGGGGAATATGGCTGTGATCTCACTTGTAACCATGGCGGCTGTCAGGAGGTGGCCCGAGTGTGCCCGGTGGGCTTCTCCATGACAGAGACAGCTGTTGGCATCCGGTGTGCAGGTGAGCGGCCCGGGAGTGAGTGGTCCTCCCCACCCTGATTCTGCAGGATGGGCTCCAGAGAGCTGGAGGAGCCAGGCCAGGCCGGGGACAAGCTATGATGTCCAGGAACGGGCAGGGGGGCATGCGAACAAAAGAAATGTGTCACCTCTGTTACAAATATTTATCCAGCCGGGACCCAATAGCACATATATATTTGTATATGCGATATTGGGAATTAAATCCAGGGGCATTCTACTACTGAACGTATCCACAGACCTTTTTATTTTTTTTGTTTTGAGAAGGGGTCTTACTGAGTTGCCCAGGCTGGCCTCAAACTTGCGATCTTCCTGCCTCAGCCACCCAAGAGGCTGGGATTGTGGGTATACACCACTGTGCCAGACCTTACAACATAATTTTTGTGTGTGTGTGGTACTGAGGATTGAACCCAGTGGCATTTTACCTCTGAGCCACACATCCAGCCCTTTTTTTTTTTTTTTGCGGTACTGGGATTACAAGCGTGCGCCACCATGCCCGGCTCACCCAGCCCTTTTAAAAATATATTTTATTTAGCCAGGCATGGCAGCGCACTCTTATAATCCCAGTACTTGGAAGGCTGAGACAGGAGGATTACAGGTTCATGGCCAGTCTCAACTACCTAGTGAGGCTCTCCACAACTTAGTGAGACCCTGTTTCAAAATAAAGAATAAAAAATAGGGCTGGGGGTGTAGCTTGGAGGTAGAATGCCCCTGAGTCCATCCTCAGTACCACAAATAAATAAAGAAAGAAAGAAAGAGAGAGAGAGAGAGAGAGAGAAAGAATAAAAAATAGGTCTGGGAGTGTGGTTTGGAGGTAGAATGATCCATGTGCAATCCCCAGTACCATATGCGTGCATGTGCACATGTGTGCACACGCATACACACACACACACACACACAAACACACACTCAGGGATATAGCTTAGGGTATAGCTCAGAGGTAGAGCATCCCTGGGTTCAATCCCCAGTACCATACAAGGGGGGAGGGGTCTTGGAGCTCGTTACTGGTTGCACCACGTCCTTCAGAAAGGGGAGGTGGTTGCAGTGGTTGATCTGTCTCTGAACGCCTTTTCCATAGACTGTGTTCTGCACATGCCCCTCACTGCAGAGGCAAACTGGGCCAGTGAAAACTCAGAGAACCCTGTCAAAGCAAGGGCAGGACAGCGTGGTATGGTGCTGGCCATGGCCAAGTGGGGTCCCCTGGGGTGGGATTAGCCAGGGTGGGTTCTTAGAGGCCGTGGGCGTGGTCTTGAAGGGCCCGTGCCCGGGAAAGCAAGGAGAAGCCAGATAGAAGGCTGAGTAGGGGTCAGGAGGATGGAGGCGTTCACTGGCATAAGGATCAGGCGGGAGTCTCAGGTGCAAACCAAAGTGGGCTGAGCTGATCCCTGTCTCCTGGAGATCCCCAAGGGGCTTAGGAAGGGGAGCCATGCAGCAGGATTTGGGAGTTTCATCTCCCAGGCCCCTCACCCCAGGCCAGAACATCTCTTTAGGCTAACCTACCTAAAGCAGTACCCCAGTCACCCCACCCTGGGCAAAACCCCCTTGAGCACTGAAGCCTGGGCTTATCTTTTTTTTTTTTTTGTGGTACTGGGGATTGAACTCAGGGGCATTCTACCTCTGAGCTATACCCCCAGCCCTATTTTTTATTCTTTATTTTGAAACAGGGTCTCACTAAGTTGCGGAGAGCCTCACTAGGTAGCTGAGGCTGGCCTCAAACCCGATCCTCCGGTCTCAGCCTCCCGAATGCTGGAATTAAAAGCGTGCGCCACCACGCCCGGCTCCTGGGCTTATCTTAACCCATCTCTCTGGCCCTGCCTCCTGCTGCCTCAACAGGAACCTGAGCTGGCCAGCCCGGGCCTCAGTGCAGACTCCAAAGAGCCCCGCCGCTGTCCTGAAGCTTCTCATACCCTTTCCCTGCTCGGCAGCCCCTCCTCCTGGTTCTCCTGGTCCTCTCAGCCCCGAGCTCCTCCAGGGCACACCTGTGGCGGTGTGTCACCCCATCAAGCACCTGTTTCCCGTGGGCCTGGGTCTTGCTTCTCTGTTAGACTATAAACATCTGCAAAGTCCTTGCTGTGTCTGAGTCACCTTTGAGTCCTCAGGGGCCCCTCTGTGGGTCTGCTGCACACAGTCGGTGCTCAACGAATATTTAAGGGAATGACTGTTGATCATTTGATCTTCTTTTCTGTCCACTGCCCCCTGCCCTTTTGAGGGGCCCGAGGGCCTGCCCCGAAGGCGAGACAATTGGAAACGTTTCTTTCTCCGCCATCTTCCCTGACCATGTGACCTTGTGGTCAGTGGCGGGCCCCGTCCTTTCGCTTCTTCTTCCTAAGGGTTTTCTCAGAACTGGACGGCTTCCCTGACGCCTGTTCTTTGTTCCTGGGGTGTGGATGTGGGTCCCACATTGCCGAGGGCAGGTCTGGTGTGTGTGCAGGTTCCACGTGGGGCCAAGTTTCCTTCTGGGGCCCGGCCGTGCTCACAGTGGGCTGTGCAAGGGTTTCCTCTTCTCTTCCCCCAGATATCGACGAATGCCTGAGCTCCTCTTGTGAGGGCCACTGTGTAAACACGGAAGGTGGATTCGTGTGTGAGTGTGGGCCGGGCATGCAGCTGGCTGCTGACCGCCATAGCTGCCAAGGTGAGGGCCAGGGGAGAGATGGTTACTCTTGAGGATGCCACATCAGTGCTTGCTGGCCCTGCACCGTACCTTCCCCATGCCACAGTCCTCTGAGGGAGAGGCTGTATTGTCCCCCTTTTACAGACGGGGAAACTGAGGCTTGCCTGTAGTCACTGCCAAAGTGGAGTCTCTGAATCCCAGCATGTTGGGCTGCTACAGCAGCCAGCTGAGTTTTGAAGTAGGTGTAGGAGTTTTCTGGCCAGACAAGAAGAAAAGACATTCGGGGCATTCAGGAGAGCATGGGCCAGCGTGGCAGCCCGCAGAGTGGGGTCTGTGCAGATGCTGTCAAGAACTTAGTCAAGCCAAAGCGAAGGCGGGGCCTGGGAAGGAGGGGGAAAGGCAGCCCAGCCCTGCAGTGTTCGAAGGCCTTGAGCAAGACTGCATTGTGGGTAGGAGCTGCAGAGGGTGTTGAGCACGAGTGGTCCTATCAGAGGGGCTCTTTGCTGAGAACATCCCAGGAGCCACACGAGGCCAGCTGGGGAGGAGCCCAGGCAGGGGTGGCAGACACAGAGAGCCTGTATCTCTCCCCTCGGAGATGCAGAAGGCCCTGGCTGGGGCAAGGGAGGCAGTGAGGCTGGAGATAAGCAGCTGGCCAAGGAGTCTGGGGGATGGACAGACCAGATGAGGGGGCTCAGGTGGTCCCTTGCAGAGGGGACCACAGCTCTCCAAAGCCCACGGGGGAAGTGAACACCAGCCTCATCCTTCCCCCTGACAGACACTGACGAATGTCTGGGGACGCCCTGTCAGCAGAGGTGTCGGAACAGCATTGGCAGCTACAGGTGCTCCTGTCGCACTGGCTTCCATCTCCATGGCAACCGGCACTCCTGTGTAGGTAAGGCCAGGGGACTCGTGGTCTACACGTGTAGGCTGCCAAACAGGAGGATGGGCAGGGCTGGCACAACACCAAGATCTCCTGGTCTCCTGGGACCTGGAGGGACTGAGCCTCTTCCCAGAGCTGCCTCCCCTGGGGTTGGCGTGGCGTACAAGGGAGACCCCATGTTGGACTTTCCCTGGCCATGGGCCACTTTGGTCTTGTCATGTTTCTCTCCCGCTTTTCTCCCGGATGCATCCCAAGGATTCCTCTCTGCTTGCCCACTTTCTTGGCTGCCTTTGCTCCCCTGGGTAAATAAAAGCATGTTATATCTTGGTTCCTCTGGTTTAGAAGGAGACCCCCATTTTTTACGGCCTGTTCGCAGAAATTTCCAGAAAGTGATTGGCATGTTTGGCTTGAGCTTGGTCCATGGGTTGAAGGTGGGGGTCCCTTGGGCTGAAAAAAGACCTCGTTCCGGTGGAGTTAGGTATTTGTCTGGAGTTGGAGGTGGGCAGTGTGGTGAGTCTTGATATCCTGTGTGAGAAAGGAAAAGCGGGCAGCGGAAGGTTTGGAGCTGAGAGTCCCTGCCCAGCTCTTCCCCGGTTGCTGAGTAGTGCTGAATAGTGAATACACCCATTAAATGACTACTTAACGCACGGACCTTCCAAGGCCACTATCACTGGATCTCGGCCTTTTCCAGCCCCTGAGTCACATCCTGCGCTCTGGTGCAGGGATGGACCCTTTAAGAACTTGGCAGGGACATTGTTCCCGTCTTTTGGTCCACGGGATGGGAGGACGAGGGGCCCCATGGCCAGGACAAGGCAGCAAGGCTCTTCCGCAGACGTGAACGAGTGCCGGAGGCCGCAGGAGAGGCGGGCCTGCCACCATTCCTGCCACAACACCGTGGGCAGCTTCCTGTGCACCTGCCGGCCCGGCTTCAGGCTTCGAGCGGACCGCGTCTCCTGTGAAGGTGAGTCCCAGGCCTCTCTGTCTGGTGCCAGGCCCTGTTGGTGGGTCACCAGGCACTCTTCCTCCCTTGCCTCTCTTGTTCAGCTCACCTTGTCTGTTATTTCCGACATACCACCTTCTTCTTTGCTTTCTCCTTCTCCTTTTTTTTTTTTTAATTGAGGAGGATACTGGAGATTGAGCCCAGAGGCATTCTACCTCTGAGCTATACCCCCAGTCCCTTCCCTTTTTTTTCGGTACTGGGGATTGAATCCAGGGATATTCTACCTCCGAGCTACACCTCCAGTCCTATTTTTTATTCTTTATTTGAAACAGGGTCTCACTAAGTTGCGGAGTGCCTCACTAGGTAGCTGAGGCTGAGTGCGAACCCAGATCCTCCGGTCTCAGCCTCCCAAGTACTGGGATTACAAGCGTGCACCACCACGCCTGGCTCCCGCCCAGGCCTTTTTATTTTTTATTTTGAAACAGGGTCTTGCTAAGTTGCTGAGGCTGGCCTCAAACCTGTCATCCTCTTGTTTTAGCCTCTCAAGTACTGGGATTATAGGTGTGGGCCACCACGTCTAGCTTCTCCTTCCACTTCTTTATCTGTTCTTCTTTCCTTTTCAGTTTCCCCAGCCCTTCTTTTTCCCCCTAAATGGTGTGTTGGGGTGCAGGGTCTCCTCTTAGGGGGCTGGAAAGGACTCCTTCATCCCAGCCTCAGCCTCCCCTCTAGGGGAGCCACAGCTGGGTGTGGGAGCAGCAGACACACTCTGACCGGGAAGACATAGGAGACGGGAGACGGTTGTTCCAAGACAGATCCTGAGAGGTTCAAGCTCAGTGGGGCTCAGCGGGGCTCAGGGAAGCTCACGTCCCCTCTGTGGCCTGCGAGGATGGGAAGGCAGGTGGATTTGCTCATGCCACACCTGCACATCGCCACCTCCCGTCCTGCTCCTTGGTGCTTCCACTGGTCCTCCCGCACGGCTGCCATCGCGCCCCCACGGCTCGTGGCTGGACCTATATGCCGATGAGGAAATGGTCCAGAGACTGTCAGTGACTTGTGGAGCTGCGGCCTGACCCCAAACCCCGCCTGCTGCCTCCCTTAGGAGACCCCCGTGCTTCCATTTCAGCTTTGCCGAAAGCCGTGCTGGCCCCGTCTGCCATTCTGCAGCCCCCCAAGATGCCTCTGCTGCTGCCGGAGGCTGGCTGGCCTGCACTTTCCCCGGGACACAGCCCCCCTCCTGGGGCCCCCAGTCCCCCCGCCAGAGTCAGGACGACCCGCCTGCCGTCTCCCACTCCAGCACCACCCACTCTCTTCCCTTCTGCCCCTGCGTGGCTGCTCTCTGTCCTGACAGCCACCCCAGTGCCCGATGCCTCCCTGCAGGGGACCCTCAGACCTCCCTCGCTCCTCCAGGGGGAGGCAGTGGGGACCCCTTCCTCACCCAGGGGCCCCGAGGGCTCGAGGCTGGCAATAAGGCCCTCGCCCTGCTGGCACCTGGGAGCCAGGTATGCATCAGGGAGCCGCTGGACAGAGCCCGGGTGTTTGCAGTGCCGGTGTGAGGTGGGTGTGCAGGGACCCTGGGCTGCCCTGGTGTCGTGTCTGGGTTCTGGTGGTGGCTGCAGCTCCTGCTTGTACTTTTAGGATGGAGAGGTGACTTGTGGAAAGGTGAAGTGTGAAGCTGCTTGCTCCCACCCAGTTCCCCCCAGAGACGGAGGCTGTTGCCCCTTCTGCACAGGTAAGAGCTGGCGCCTGGAGGGACATGGGAGGGACATGGCCGTGCCTCTTCCCTCCCCTGGCCTTCCTGCAGCCCACGGGCCACTTGGCAATAGTCCCGTGCATTCCAGTCACCTGGAGGGCTGAATAAACCACAGAGCCCTGCGCCTTGCCTCCCTCATCATGTCTGGGGGTCTGAGAATGTGTCCCACAAGCTCCCAGATGCTGCTGCCTGTGGACCACACTTTGAGAACCACTTGTCTATGCTGCTGTACCCCTTAAGGGGAACTGTTCATCTTCTAGGCATCCTTCTTGAGCTTCACACATTCATTTGATGAGTCTCCCGATTTACTCTGCTGTCCCCTTCTCCTGCCCCAGCTCCCCTCCTGTGACTGGAGGAGCCAGTGCCACTTCTTCCTGCAGGCTGGGGTGTGGCTCAGTGGTAGACCTTGCTGGTGTGTGTAGGAGGCCCTGGATTCCATCCCCAGCACCAGAGAGTTCCTCCTACTATCTGTTTATAGTGTTTTCTCTGCTTTCCACTGCTGCTGGGATAGAGACCCAAGTTCTTCACAGGTCTTGCAGCTGAGCTCCTTAAAATTAAAACTTACACAGCTGACACTTCATGTGACTGGGGTTGGTGCAGCTCCTGTCACATGAAGTGTCATCTCAGGCGAAGTATCCTGTTTAGGGTCACTCAGATAAACTGAGCTGGCAGGCTATGTCTGAACACAGGGCTGTCCAGCCACCTTTCCTGTACCCTAGAGATATCCATGACTTTACCAGACACGAATGGACCCTCCCAGGGTCACCGAGGAGGATATCTCCTATGTTATTCCCCAGGGGCTCTGGGACCACACTGTTCAGGGAACCGACATCTGTCGCTGCTGGGGCATCCAGGGAAGTGAGCTGAGTTTCCAGGTGAATTATGCCTGGGGATGTTGAGAGACATCACGTTCCCTCCTCTTGGGAGAGGTCTGATGTCTCCCCTCTGTCTGTCCTTCAAAGGCTGTTTCCACAGTGGCGCCATCCGAGCGGAAGGGGAAGTGTTTTCACCTCCCAGCGAGAACTGCACCGTCTGTGTCTGCCTGGTAAGCGGCACCCAGAGCCTCGTGGTGTTTTCTTAACCTTTGGGGGTTTTGGAGGAAGGGGAAGAGACCGGATGTTAAAGGTGAGCTTGTCCAGTGGGAGGGAGCTTTCTCAGGTTGTGGATTTTGGTCGGAACCTGTAGAACTTGAAAGGGTGGGGGCGGTTTAAATCCCACGGGCTGGCGGGCTCAGGGAGGCTCCTGCTGGGCTGGACAGAGCCACCAGGCAAACAGGGGCCATCTGTTTGGGGAGGGAAGGGATGAAACTCCCACGGAAACTTCTCCCCAGGGAGGCTGTTCTCTCCAGGCAAAATATTTGTCAGCATCATAAAGGGATCCACATTTGGGAAAGAGAAGGCTTGGCTTGCTGAGAGTATTTTGCTTTAGGCAAATTCGCTCCTCTGAGGATAATTCTTAAGTGCCTACTATGTGCCAGACAGGGCCAGGTGCTGTCATGTGTATTTAACCATGAGCACCCACTGTGTGCTGGGACCAAGGTTGGTGTCTTTCGTCTGTCTCCTCACCTGAGGCTCCCAGCCAGCTCTTAAAGGTTAGCATTGCTGTTCCCGTTCCACCGATGCAAAGACTGAGTCTGAGAGGGGCCAGAGCCAAGCTCTGTCTGAATCCTGAGCCAAAATGTTCACCGACCCTCCCCACCATGCTCTGGCTCCTGGTCTGGCATGGATGGTGGAAATGGAGCATGAGATGAGGGACATGCAGACAGCTGCCAACACCCGTCACTGAGCTCTTTCTGTGGTAACAGCTGATTCTGCTCATCTCAAAGAGAGGGAGACTGGAGATCAGAGATGAGGTGTAGTTTGTCCAAAGTCCTGTTAGTGGAGGAACAGACATTGGAACTCAGGTCTGCCTGGTTCCAAAGCCTGGTTCTATTTTTATTTTTTTGCAGTGCTAGGGACTGAACCCAGGAGCATTGTACCTCTGAGCTACACCCCCAGCCCGATTTTTTGTTGTATTTGGAAATAGCATCTCACGAAGTTGTTGTGAGCCTCGATAAATTGCCAAGGCTGGCTTGGATCTTGCAATCCTCCTGTCTCAGCCTCCCGAGTACTGGGATTACAAGCGTGCGCCACCACACCTGGGTGGCTTTTTAAAATCTTAACTTCAAAATTTTAAAACTTATTTTTATTTTTTGTTTATTTATTTTATTTTTTTTGCGGTACTGGGGATTGAACTCAGGGTCATTCTACCTCCAAGCTACACCCCCAGCCCTATTTTTTATTCTTTATTTTGAAACAGGGTCTCACTAACTTTTGAAGTGCCTCACTAGGTAGCTGAGGCTGGCTGCGAACCCCCGGATCCTCTAGTCTCAGTCTCCCAAATGCTGGGATTACAAGTGTGTGCCACCACGCCCGGCTTTAAAAATTTATTTTTAAATTGAATTCTTTGAATAGCCAATGAGGGTCTGCACTCACTCAGGCGTATATGAAGGTGTCTTCCCTGGCCTGTCCCATGAAACCAGGGCTTTTGGAAAGGGGGTTTTCTAAACCTCATCATCATAAACATCAGGGATGTGGTCTCTGTGACCACAGTGACATTTGAAGTTCTCGGATGGCTTTCTGTGGCCTTTCGTGTTGGAATGGCATGGAGTCACATAGGGAATGAGCTGCTTGTGATGGACCCGAGGGCTGGCAGAACCCTGTCCCATCCCTGTCCCCAGCTCCCTCTCTTGTTCCTCAGGCTGGAAACGTGTCCTGCCTCTCCCCCGAGTGCCCTCGAGGCCCCTGTGAGACCCTCCCACAGTCGGATTGCTGTACTTGTGTCCCAGGTAAGTAACTCTTTTGGGGGAATTTTGCTTTTTTGTGTGTGCAGGGGAGGGGTTTGAGTATGTTTTGGGGCAAAAGAAGAAAAGGGAGGGGAGGAGACTGACTTCTGCTTTAGAAACTTAAATGGAGTCCGGTGTGGTGGCACACGATTGTAATCCCAGCACACACTTGGGAGGCTGAGACAGGAGGATCGCAAGTTTGTGGTCAGCCTCAGCTACTTAGTGAGGTCCTCTGCAACTTAGTGAGACCCTGTTTCAAAAGAAATAATTAAAAATAGGGCTGGGGGGTGTAACTCAAAGGTAGAATACACCTAGGTTACATCCGGAGTACCTAAAAAAACAAAACAAAAAAAACACAAAACAAACAACAACAAAACACTTTAATTGAGCCAAGCAGTTCCGGCGCCCATTTTTAATAGCCATCTGGTGGGATGGCTGGGAGGCTGTGTCCCTGCCCCAGGAGGCCCCTTCCACGCAGGCAGGGAGGGGTTTGCGTCTACCCTTGACGTTGCTAGATTGCTAGAAGGGGAGGGATCTCTCTTTACTCACTAATGTGTTGGTCCTCTGTTAAAAACACAGCTTTCTTTCCTGAGACAACCCCATCTCCATCTTGGATATTTCCTGCCAGCCCTGTGCCCCTGGCTGTGCAGGGCACCTGCCAGCTCTGGGTCCCACTGAATCCTTATGTGAGCACTCTCAGGGAGCACTTGTCACTGCTCCATTTTGTAGATGAGAAACTGAGGCTCAGAGAGGTCACTGCCCAAAGACACACAGTCCACTAGTAATGGAGCAGAACTTGAAATCAAGTTTACCTGATTTCAGAGTTAGCGTTTTTTAAAAATATTTTTTCTTACCTTATAAATGAGATATTATTAGAAGCATTCTACCTTCAAGCTACATCCCCATCCTGATTTTATTTCTTATTTAGAAACACAGTCTCGCTAGGTTGCTGAGAGTCTCACTACTTGCTGAGGCTGTCCTTGTACCTGCAACCCTGGGATTACAGATGTGCACCACCACACTTGGCTAAATGTATTATGTTAATGAAGTTAAATTTTTTTGTGTGTGAGTAGTACTGGGGATTGAACCCAGGGCATTCTACCTCTGAGCTACAA
>PVLC010008755.1:23916-57176 GCA_004027655.1 Graphiurus murinus | reverse complement strand
GGAGGAGGGGGGGACACCCTAATGAGCATGATGTACTTATAAGATCACATCAAAGTCAATCACTAAACTGACCAGGAGATAGGGGGAGGGTGGGTGGGAATTGGGGAAGGGTTAATGAGAAATATGTGCATGGATATCTTTACCTGTACTAGTTTGTACCCAACAAAAATGTGTAATTAACCCTGTTGTACCCAAGAAATGTATAAAATTCCATGCTAAAAAATTAAAAAAAAATAAATAAAAATAAAAAAAAAGAAAATACAATTTAACAAAATGATCAAAAAAAAAAAAAACAACAAATAGTGCCCATTTCTAAACATATTAATGAATTTGAAACCTTAAAGATTTTCTCTCAAAGGCTCTGATCACAGCATCACCATAAGTTAATACCACTTATACTATGCAAACTTTTAAAAAGTATAAATTAAGAAAATATTTAAAAACTACTTTAATAAAACTATCAGTTCCTTGACACCAAAACTCAAGTTGGAAATTATGAGATGAGAAAATTACATAATGCAAGTATAACATGTGTGCAAAATTTTTTCCAAGTATTAGCAAATTGATCTGGGAATATATGATAAGATATCATGAGTAATTTTGATTTATTCGAGGAATGCAATGTGGGTAAAATAATAAAAAAGTCAATAAAACTAGCCACAGTGACAAAATAAAGGATGAAACTGACCAAGTAAATGGAGAAAATGTATTTAATGAAACTCAGCATTTGTTCATGATTTAATAAATAAATAACACATATAAAAGTAAGATTAGGAAAGAACTTAATGTGATAAAGTTACCTACAAAAACATTAAACCTAGTGTCCCACCAAATGGTGAACATTTTTCCTCCAAAATTGTAAATATAGTCTATTTTATTACTTCTATTAGGCATTGCACTTAAGGTTTGAACCTGCGCAATAAGAAGGATAATAACCTCTGAGTTTGCACCATGGCTGGGAGGATCCCTGAAGCCTCTTCTGTGTGGCGAAGATGCTGAGCTGGGAGTGAGACAATTCCAGGCTTCAGAGGAACCTGAGAAGTTATCCAAGGGAATGGATGGACTGGAGGTGCCTGGAGTAAGGATAGAATTTTCAGTGTAGATATTTATTCCTCGTGGACGAAAGTTCAGCATCAACATGGAGTCTGACAATAGCCACATTTGAGAAATATGTTAAAGGTAAACTTTAGAAAACAGAGACAATCACAGTACAGCCTGAGTTTTAGAAAGCAACAGGGAGGAGCTCTGGAGCCCTTGAGTGGAAGACAATATGCAGGTTTTCTGGTCTGGACTGCAGAAGAGATGAAGAGGAAGAGTCTACTGAGACTGCAGCTCTGCAAACTGAGGCAATGGAAGCATCAGCTGATACTGCAAATGGCAGCATAATTCTATTGTATATAGAATCACCACCGCGAGTCAGTGGGCACTAGCTCCAACTGCAGTACAACAGGGGGCTCTGCACCAGGGTCCAGCTATGGTGCTCTGGAAAAGTCATTGTCAAAGTTCCTGCTGACACTAGCATGAGGATAGATGCTTCCCTAGTCTCCATTAAGGAATTAGGAAGGAGGGAGAAAAATCCTCAGGAGAGAGAAATTTAAACATTTATAAAAACCATATATATATATGTATATGTATATAGTATATCCAAAATATATTTTATATGCTAAATATCCTAAATATTTTATTCACACTGTGTTATTAAGTCATTGTGTTGTTGTTTAGTTGTTTATTTCTAGTATTTGAACCCCAGGGCATTCTACCTCCAAGCTATAGCCCCAATTCTTTTCATTTTATTTTATTTTTCATTTTGAAACAGGGTCTTTCTAAGTTGTGGATTATCTCACTGATGAGGTTGGCCTCAGCCCTGTGATCCTCCTCTCTTAGCCTCCCAAGTACTAGGATTATAGGCATGTACCACTATGCCTGACTAGTAGGTGTATTTGATATGACAGCAGTCCTTGGTTTGCTAGTATTCAATGTAATAATTCTGTATAACTTTTTGATTTAACATGTCTACATATGTAGAGATGGACAAAATAAATATTTTTTTCAAAATAAATAATTTTAAGTCCCTTTCACTTCTGAAATATTTACAGTAACACTTGATATGAAAACCAGACCTGAGTGTGTTGACACATGCTTGTAATCCCAGTACTTTGGAGACTGAGACAGGAGGATTGCAGGTTTCCTGCCAGCCTCAACATTAGGTCATCTACAACTCAGTGCGACCTGAATAAATATCATCAAAATGGCCATCCTCCCAAAAGTGATCTGCAGATTCAATGCAATAGCCATTAAATTAGCAAGGTTTCACAGACATAGAAAAATCAGTCTTAAATTCATCTGGAACAACAAAAAGCCCAGGATAGCCAAAGTACTTCTTAGCAACAAGAACTATGCAGGAGATATCACAATACCTGACTTCAAACTCTACTACAAAGCCACAGTAATAAAAACAGCATGGTATTGGCACAAAATCAGACACATAGGGCAATGGAGCAGAATAGAAAATTCAGAAACAGACCCATGTACTTACAGTCAATTGATTTTTGACAAAGGGAGTCAAAAATATACACTGGAAAATAGATAGCCTCTTTAACAAATGGTGTTGGCAAAACTGGTTAACCATATGCAGGAAAATGGAAATAAACCCCACTTTCTCACGCTGCACAAGAGTCAATTCAAGATGGATCAAAGACCTGGAAGTTAGGGCAGAGACCTTGCAGCTACTTGAAGAGGGCATAGGACCAACACTTCAACACATAGGCTCAGGTAAAAACTTTCTCAACAAGACCCCAAAAGCACAAGCAACTCAAAGGAAGATCAATACATGGGATTGCATTAAACAGAAGAGCTTCTGTTTAGCAGAGGAAACTATCAAGAACCTCAACAGAGAGCCCACAGAGTGGGAGAAAATTTTTGCCAGCTACTCTTCTGATAGAAGTCTAATATCTAGGATATACAGAGAACTCAAGAATATCAGAGTTAAGAAAGCAAACAACCCAATTAAAAAAAAAAAAGACTGGGGTTATAGCTATCCAGAGGTAAAATACCCCTGAATTCAATCCCCATTACCAAAATTAATTAATTAATTAATAAGTAAATAAAAATAGATAAGGCAGGTCCCCAGTTGAAAAAAATACATAAAAATACATAAATATACATATATCATATCTATAGCTAATATGTGATTATATATATTCTTTTGAAAATACCTATATATATATATATATACTGAATTAAGAGTGTGTATATTTATTCTAATCAAAAGAATGAATTAAGAAACTTTAAGTTCTAGGGTTTTGTGAAGTTTTCAAGTTTTATAATAAAATTACAAGTTTCTGTGATGAGCCAAGTACTGAGATGGCTCCCCTAACTTTGCCCCTGTTGGTGTATCCACTCTGTATAATATCCTCTCTTATTGTCTGAACAAAATGGGAACTATGTTCCAATGTTAGCTTACATTACATCACAAAAGCAAAAAGATTTATGGATATAGTTAGGTTTGAATATATCAAGGTTCTACATTATGTAGGGTTGAGTTTATCAAAAGAGAAATAATTCTTTGTGGGGCTGGCCTAATCTAGTGAGCCTTTAAAATGAAATGGGAATTTTGAAGGAAGGACATAACATGTGTGAGACACATTATTTTGCTAGCATTCAACAAGTAAATGGCGCTGCTTTGAGAGAGTCAGTACCTCCAGGTCACCTCTAGAAAATGAGAGACACCTAGCTCATATCCAGTAAGAAAATGAGTACTTCAGCCTTACAAGGTATTGAATTCTACCAGAAACCTCTAAGTGGTTGTAAGAAGTTCTCTGACTCAGCCTGATGTTGCTTCATTTTTTTTTTTTTTTCTTAAGAAATCTGGACCCTAAATAATACTTTGCTATGTGATGGAATATGAACCTGCAGAAGCTGTGTGGGAACAGATACGGGCCAGTTTTCATGCTCTGAACGTGTGGCGATTTAAAAGTTGCTACAGAAACATAATTATTCTTCTTTCTTTAATTTTACAATTTAGAGAAAATACGACTTTATATTTCATTAATTAACTTCAAAGAATTTAAGACTGGTTGTATATTCAATAACTGATTCATAACTTGAAAAATGTTAGAATCTTCTCTATTACCATTGTAAGAAAATTGTATTATAAGTAGTAGACAATCGTTTGTATCTCAAATGTATCTTTTTTTTTAACATTATCTCTTAATATTAGGTTTAGTTTTATATGACACCTACAGAGATTTCAGAACTATTCATGGATCTGTTTGTGAGTAGTACATACTGTGATAATGGCTTGAAAATAATAAATGCTCCATGTTGAAAAATAGATTAAAAATGTATTTGTTATGGATCTATGATGTCAGGAGAAGAATCATGTTAATTACAGATTTTCAAATTAAGCATTTAATAATTATGTGCTGGAAAATTTCCTTTCTTTCCAATACACTATTTCCAAAGATTTTAAATTCATCTTAAATCCCCTACCTTGGTCTCCATTAGCTATATACATGTTTTCAGGTTGTTAAATTAATTATTATTTTACTGAAAATGTATCAAATGTGCTGTTTTCCTATGATTTTTAAGAGTTCCACATATATTCAGTTTTAGCTAGTGAACTGAAAGTAGCCTGAATTTGAAAGAAAAACAATCGAACCTACAATACTTTTATTAGCTGAAATATATTTATATATTAAAAATTACATTCTGCAATTCTACTTCTAACAGGTTCATGATAAGATTAAAACTTACTGGATATGTTCATACCTTTTCTAAAGTGCCAAGGATAGGTTTTAGCTAAATTCAAGCAAACCTTTGTTAATGTGAAAGCTATAGAAAATAAAGCAGGGTATTCTGCTGATGTAAAAATAAGGTAATAAATCTTATCACTTCTCTATTATATATTACTGTAATAATTCATGACCTGCAACTCAAACTAATAGGAATTTCTCTTTGAAAGTACTGTGTTGTGGCAACAAGGCAGGGGGTGATTTGCATTAGTGTCTTATAATGGACTTTTATAAAAAATTCTATTCTTTTAAATTTGAGATTCAATCTATTTCAATTTGAAGGTTTCAGAGAAAGTCAAACAGAATTGAAATTAATTGATAAAACTCATTGTGTCTTCTATTAAAATTCCTGGCATAATTGCTCATACTTAAATCTGATCTCATTTAAGCCTGTATTTATTATTAACTTTAAACTGTATGGTAATTAGGTTAATAGCATGAGAGCTGGACAAATTGAGATACTTTCACTGCAGGTTTCAACCTGTGCCCCACTGTGTGACTCAATTCATTATTCTTTTTGATTAAAGGGAATATATCAAGCTACTGACCCATAGATATTTAACTAAAGTCTTGACTGAATCCATGCCTCCTGATGCTTAAAATAAATATTTTATTAGATGTGATATTAACCAGCATAATTTATTAACCAATGATAAATATTTGGAAAGGCTTTGCATATTTATAAATTTTACAGAATGTCATCCTGCTGGGAGGATAGAAACTCTGAAGACATATAATGAGCTACATATTCACAGATTATATATATATATATATATATATATATATATATATATATATATATTTACTATTCTCTTCTAAAATGATACAAGGAACAGCACTAAGAAGGAAAGTGAAGCAAGGAATCTAACAATATTAAACCAACATAGCATATATATAAACAATCTGGGTTGGTATAGACAAAAAAAGAGGGCTAAAAAATTGAAATTGAATATTTTGGTTGCTCAAGTTCTTTTCAATCTATAATACTTTATTCCTATCTTTTACCTTATGTAACCATTATCATAATTCAAATATCTTCTTCACATCTCTCTGTTCCTTTAATCATTTGTAGCTGATATGTTTTTCTTTGGCATATGTGTAATTATACATTTCATTATCAGAATCTTTAGAAATTTCTTTAATCTCTTCCAAAAACTCTTGGAAAACTTTTATAATTTTATTGGTGCATTGTAGTCTCACATCATAATGTAGTTCACAGTGATTGTGACATAAAGCATATAGAATTTGGGACTTTCCCCCAGCTCCCTTCCCACTCGTCTCTTCCTTCTTTATACAGGATATTGAGATTGAGATTGACATTCTCACATATGTACATGTTGTCAGTGGAAGTGATTTCACTAATTCTTCCCCCCTTCACCTATACCACCTTCCTGTTTCCCTTGGAGTTTCTTTATTATTTGAAGTCTTGCTGGTTTCATGATTACTCCCTATCTTCCGCATATGAGAGAAAACAAATGACCCTTCACTTTCTGTGACTGGCTAATCTCACTTAACATAAAATTCTCCAGGTCCATCCATTTTTTCTGCAAATTACAAATTTTATTCTTCTTTATTTCTAAGTAGAATTCCATCATGTGCATATCCTATCATTTTATAATCACTCATATATTGATGAACACCTAGATTGATTCCGTAATTTGACTATTGTGAATTGTGCTGTATAAACATGGATATGCATATATTACTATGCTATTCTGATTTCAGTACTTTTGGAAATATATTCAGGAGTCATATAACTGGATCATATGATAGATCCATTCTCAATTTTTTGAGGAATTTCATACTGTTCTCCACAGCAGCTAGACCAATTTTCAATCCCCCAACAGTGTAGAAGAGTTCCTGTTTCCCCACATCTCCACCATCATTTATTGTTGTTTGATTTCTTGATGATTACCATTCTGATTGGGGTTAGATAGAATCTCAGTGTATTATTGATTTGCATCTTCCCTTATTGCTAATGAAGTTGAGCATCTTTGTTTTAATTTCCTGACCTATAGGGTTTTATTGAGAAAGATTCTACCTGTGCCAATATATT
The DNA here is from genome assembly GCA_004027655.1 of Graphiurus murinus. NCBI lineage: Eukaryota > Metazoa > Chordata > Mammalia > Rodentia > Gliridae > Graphiurus > Graphiurus murinus. The sequence continues at coordinate 50,327 of PVLC010008755.1, read as the reverse complement.
TGAGTGTTGGTTTTATGCTTTCCTCTAGTAATTTGAAAGTCTCTGATCTAATTTCCAGATCTCTAATCCATCTCAAGTTGATTTGTGAAGTGAGAGATGTAGAGATTTAACTTCATTTTCTACAAATGTATAAGCAGGTTTCTCAATACCATTTATTGAAAATACTGTCTTTTCTCCAACATATGTGTTTGGCCTTTGTTGAAAATCTATTGACTATAAGTGTGTGGATTTGTTTCTGTATCTTGTATTCTGTTCTATTGGTCTATGTTTCTATTTTTGTGCCAATGACATTCTGATGTTATTACTATAACTTTGAGTATAATTTGAAGTCATATATTGTGATGTCTCCTGCATGCTTATTGCTTAGAATTACTTTGACTATTCTGGATATTTTGTTTCCCTATGTAAAATTTAGAACAGATTTCCTAGTTCTGTGAATAATTACATTGGTAATTTCACAGGAATGATGTTAACTCTGCAGATCACATTTTGTAAAAGGGCCATTTTGATAATATTTATTTTACCTATCCAAGAGCACAGAGATCTTTGCATCTTCTAAAATTCTCTTTGGTTTCTTTCTTTAGTGTTTTATAATTTTCATTGAAGACGTCTTTTACCTCCTTGGTTAGATTTATTCATAGGTGTTTTATTGTTTTGGAGGTTAGTGAAAGTGGAATTTTTTTCTGGATTTCTTTTTCAGTGGACTTATGGTTGGCATATAAGAAAGATTCTAATTTTTTAAGATTTATTTTCTATCCTGCTACTTTGCTGAATTTGTTAATGAGTACCAGAAGTCATTTGGTTGAGTTTTTATAGTATGCTAAATATATCATCATGTCATCTGCAAATATAATTTCAGTTTTTTTTTTTCTTTTTGAATTCTTTTGATAGCCTTCTCTTGCTTTATCATTCTGGCAAGAGTCTTAAGGACCCTACTGAAAGGAGTGGTGATAGTGGGCATCCTTGTCTTGTTACTGATTTTAAAGAGAATTCCTACAGTTTTTACCCATTCAATATGGTTTTGGCTTTGAGTGTATTACATATTGCCTTTATAATACTGAGGTCAATTCCTTTTATTCTGATTTTTTGCAGTGTTTTTAACATGATTGTGTGTTGAATTTTGTCATATGCTTTTTCAGGATCCATTGAGATATACATGTGATTTTTGTTCTCAGTTCTATTTATGTGGTGAATGACATTTATTGATTTGCACATGTCAAACCAGGCTAGCATCCCTAGAATGGAAGCAAGTTAGTAATGATGTACAATTTTTTTATATAGTTTTGAATGTATATAGTTAGTATTTTGTTTAGAATTTTTGCATCTATGTTCATAAAGAATATTGGTCTGTAATTTACTTTTATTGAGGGATCCTTATTTGTTTTTGGCATTATGATTATACTGGCCTTGTAGATGAATTTGGAAGGATTCTATCACTTTTTATTTCAAATAATAACTTATGAGGTATTGGGTTTAGTTCTTCTGTAAAGGTTTTGTAGAATTCAGCCAATAATTCATTTGGATCTGGACTTTTCTTTAATGGAAGGCTTGTTATTGCTATTTCTATCTCTTTGCTTGCTATTGGTCAGTTTAGATTTCCTATATCCTCTTGGTTCAATTAGGTAGATTGTATGCGTCTAAAAATCTGTTCTTTTTCTCAATGTTTTCCATTTCATTGCAGTATAAAATTTCAATACTATTTCTGGTGATCCTCTGGATTTCCTTACTGTCTGTGATGATGTCTCCTTTTTCATTCAAGATGTGAAGAATTTAGGTTGATTCCTTCTTTTGGTTAGGTTGACTAAGGATTTATCAATCTCATTAATCTTTTCAATGAACCAACTTTTTGTTTTGTTGCTCTTTCTGTGTTTATTTTTGTTCTCTAGTTCATTGATTCTGCTCCAATTGCAATTATGCCCTTTATTGTGTTTGAGATTAGTCTGTTCCTGTTCAAGTTCCTTGAGGTTTGCCATTAAGTTATTTGGTGACTTTCTGTTTTTCTTATGTAGGCACTCAGTACAATAAATTTTCTTCTTAAAGCCATCATCAACAAGTCTCAGTTTTTTTTTTAATATTATGTCTCTATTTTCATTTAATTATATATTTTTTATTTCTCACCTTATTTCTTCTATGATCCAGTCTGCATTCAAAAGTGTATCATTCATATTTCATGTATTTATATAATTTCTTTAGGTCTTCTTGATGATTACTCTTTTCATTTCATTATGATTTGAAAAGATGTAAGAAATTATATTGCATTTTTTTAAATTGCTGACACTTGACTTGTGGCCCAGAATGTGGTCTATTTTGAAGAAGGTTCCATGAGCAGGTGAGAAGAATGTATATTCCAGTTTGGTTGTTTGGACTATTCTATCTCTATTAGGTCCATTTGGTTTATAGTGTTCTTTTGGTCTGAAGAGTCTTTATTCATATCTTACCTGGAAGGTCAATCTAGTGTTATGAGAAGTGTGTTGAAGTCTCCAAATATTGTACTTAGGTTTACTTGAGACATAATGCCCCAAGCAGTTTGTCGTATAAAAGTGGGTGCATCTACATTTGGGCATTCGTGTTTACTATGACTATATCTTCCTGTTGCATTGTTTCTTTTATTAATAAGTGACCTGCTTTGTCTCTTCTGATAAGATTTAGCTTAAAGTACACTTTGTTGGATGTGAGCATTGCCATTCCTGCTTGCTTTTGATCTCCATTTGCATGGTATCATTTTTGCCATCCTTTCACATTTAGACTATGGATATCTTTGTGTGTAAGATGAGCTTCTTACAAGCAGCATATAGATGGATTATGTTCTTTAATCAAATTTCCAGTCTATGCTTTTTAATTGAGAAGTTTAGACCTTTCGAATTCAATGTTATTATTGAGAGATTATTAGTGTTTTCTGTCATTTTGAGTTATATTTTCTGTTTGATATACTGTTATTTCTTCTTCACTTAGCTGCCTATCTGATGGAATTTTCCCCTTCTCTGGTTCTAGTGTTTATTTTTTCTTTTCTGTGTTTTATTTATGTAAGTATTTTCTCTATTGCCAGTTTGGTAGTCATGAGTTCTTTTAGTTTCTGCTTTTATTGAAAGGTTTTCAGTTTGTCCATCAATTTTGAATGATATCTTTGCTGGATATAGCACTCTTGGGTGAAAGTTACATTCATTCAGGGTTTGGAGTACATCATACCAGTCCCTCCTGGCTTTCATGATGTGGGTTGAGAAGTCTTAAATGACTCTTATTGTTTTTTCCCTGCATATCACCCATTCTTTTGTTCTCAATGCATTTAAGATTCTTTCTTGTCCTCTAGGTTAGTCATTTTGATTATTATATGGCATGAAAACGTTCTTTTTTGATCTTATCTTATTAGTGTTTTGAATGTCTCCTGTAGTGGGATGTCCAACTTTTTTATCTATGTTTGGAAAATTCTCAATATTATTTCTCTGAAGAGTCTTCTAATACCATTTTCTTGGGCTTCTAGACCTTCTTCAATGCCTATTATCCATATGTAAGGTCGTCTCTTATTATGCCATATATCTTGGATATTCTTAGTGTTTCATCATGTTGTCTTCTCTATATGGTTAACTGTGTGGTCAATTTTGAATGAACTGTCTTCCAATAGTGACACTATTTTCCATGTTGTCTAGTCTGCCAGAGTGGTTTCTATTGAGGCTTTGAATTCATTTATTGTCTTTCTTTCTTTCTTTCTTTCTTTCTTTCTTTCTTTCTTTCTTTCTTTCTTTCTTTCATCTTTCTCTCTCCTCTCTCTCTCTCTCTCTCTCTCTCTCTCTCTCTCTCTCTCTCTCTCTGACTCTCTTCATTCAAGGCTTCTATTTGGTTCTTATTTAGGGCCTTAATTTCTCTATTCATATATATATATATATATATATATATATTTTTTTTTTTTTTTTGCAGTACTGGGGATTGAACTCGGGGCGTTCTACCTCCGAGCTATACCCCCAGCCCTATTTTTTATTCTTTATTTTGAAACCGGGTCTCACTAAGTTTCGGAATGCCTCACTAGGGAGCTGAGGCTGGCCGCGAACCCGGATCCTGCGGTCTCAGCCTCCCGAATGCTGGGATTACAAGTGTGCGCCACCACGCCTGGCTCCATATGAGTTTTTTGTTTCATTTTATTTTTCATTTCCTGCATACTATCTCTGATTTCTGAATTCTCCTTCTGGCATTTTTCTCCAGCTCAGTATTACTAATCTTCCATGTTCTTGAGTTGTCAGTTGTTTATTGTTTTCTCATTGATCTTCATTCTCGTGTTTTCAGAATTCTCAGGTTTGTATTTCTGTTGTCTTTTTATTATATCTTCCTCTTTGCATAAAAGTCCTATGTCTATTTGCCACCCCTTTATAATAAAGCTTAGCCTGGAATACATATTTACCTCAATAAATATTTCTCACATAATCAGATTTGTTTTGTCCCCAAAACCTATTTTAAAAAGATATAGTTCTTAGTCAGTGCAGGTAAAACAAAACAGGCATCTCTGATTGGCTCCAGGCCTCCATGATCTCCAGGCCCAAACTCAGCAGGTCAGAAACTATGATGTTCCATTCAAATCCTTCAGCCTGCTGGGTGTAATTTAATGCCCTACACACAGAACTACTGCTCTGCCGGTGTGCCCATGAAACTCTGTAGCACTGACCTCTTACCTCTGTGGACCCTGTGCCTAAGCTCTGCAGGGTCAGATATCATTACCTTCTGAACTTGTGGCTGGGCTGGCTGAGCTTTAAAGGACCAGTAGCACCACTGCTGATCTGCTGATTGCAATCATGTGAAACACTGACAATCATTTGACCATGTGAATTCAGGCACAAACTCTTCTGGTGGACAGACTGTTGTTTATCCACTCTTTAGTTGAGATCATGTGAACTACTGCTGGGCCCTTGAAACCCTATTTTCAGGGCCCATACTCTGACAGGGAGAAATTGTCCTGTTCTGAGCCTGGGGCTTGGGTGGTTCACTTATCTTGCCCATAGACATTACAATTGCTCTGGGCAGTTGTGATCCTGTGAGACATTATTGGCCTCCACCATTGGTGTTACAAAGCCCAAACAGTGAAGGTGTAAATTTTTAGCCTTCTGGGCCTGCAGCATAGTTGGTTGAATTATTTTACCTCACAGATACCACGGCTGGTGGTCCTGTGGTGATTGCTGGAAATCTTCCAGGTGCATAGTGAACTACAGATGCAAGGTTCCACCTGACCATAAAAATTGTATGTACATTATGTTTCTGCTATGTCTAACTGAAACCCCTGCCCCCAACTCCACAGGGATAATTTGCCAGCTCACAGACCCTGTGAGTTTATTTGCTTCCACAATGTCCCTGTAATTTCACAGATTCCTACTGTAAGTTTTCTAAACTCACAGTACTGATGAGTGCTACTTGGTTCCCCGCAGGAAGGAAAAAGTTCAGCTTCAGCCATAGGACTTTGCTGAGCACTTTGGATGGCTGCACTGTAGATTCACAATGGTCTTGGTAAGGCAGGGATGTAGCTACTGAGTTCCCTGTAGGAAGGTCCCACTGTTTCTTGGTTTGAGTTCAGCTGCAATCACAGGAGTTCACTGAGTGGTTTGGCTAGGCAGCCTGGGGAGTTGCAGGTTTGAGGTATTTGAGTGTGGATTGAAGAATGATTTTTGTATGATGATTTTCTGCTTCTTTGTTGAAGTTGGTATCTGAGAGCCTCCAGACCCAGCAGCTGCCAACCCAGGCATGGGCTTGCCAAAATGGTACCCCCCTCCACTTTCCTCTCACCACATGAGATGTGTGGAGTTCTTTTCAGTCCTCTATTCTCTATGCTGCTTCCAATTCCAATACATTTCAACTGTCTTTTGTTTTCTGTTGAGTTCTGACTTTTTCTTCTCTTGCCAAGAAGCAGTCTTCTCGCTGGTTGAGTTCTGAGTCTCAACTGAAATGCACTGTCTCTCTCTATTCTGCCAACTTTAATCTCATCTTTGAATAATTTAATCTTCCTCTAAACACCCTATGCATTTTTATTCAGGTGCATCCTTGTTCTAAAAAGTTAAACATCTTCAATTTTAGGGAGCCTTCAACATATATTAAGGTGATGTTTGGAACATCCAGCAAACATTAGAAATGCAGAAAGTAGAATTTCTGATATTCTGATACAATATACATTAATTTTTTGTGGTAAATATGAGAAAAACAGAGTACTCTTTTCTCCTCTAGTGATTTTTCTATGGTATTTGTTTTTGTTGTTGTTTAATCATGCTTAATATAATGACCCTTGCTTCAGCTGAACTCTAAACCAAAGATAGAGTAATAATTTTTAATTAAAAAAAAGGTGACCTAAAGAATTTTAAAAATGTATCATAAAAGCCGGGCATTATATTAAGCATGATAAAAATATAGGGCTGGGGCTATAGCTCGGAGGTAGAATGCCCCTGAGTTCAATCCCAGGTACCGCAAAAAAAAAAAAAAAGTATCATAAAGTTAAATTGCTGTATAAAACACAGTAAATCCGATTAGTGTCATTGTTGTAAACGTTCAAAGACTTAATAAATTCAGTAAAAATTCAAATTCCTGGTTTAAAAGAATTGCACTCTCCTGCCTATTTCTTAGATCTCATATCCTGGAATATGAATATCACTTTACTCTAGCTACACTGGATATCTTTTCATTCTTCTGCTAGGGGCACTTGCTCCTTATCTTTTCATGTGCAGCCCTTGTCATTAAGCTTCCAATTTAAATACATTCTTCCCTAACTAATGATTATATTCTCTGGTTATGAAAGTAGTTCTTAATCCTACCTGCTATTTTGAGTAATATTGAAGCTATCAAATGTCCAAACAACAAAATTTCACCCTAGAACTGGTGAGAACATTTAAAATTACTACAGGTGATTACATTGTACACCCAAGTTTGAGAACATTTGAAGTAGACTTTTTTTCCTGTGGATTAATTTTCAAATTGTTTTTTAAATTTTCACTACAGTAGAAATTAGAGTAGAATTTGGAATTTCTTAGTTGCCCGTGTTATGTGATGCCTGGAAGAATGCCCGGCAAGGGTATAGAGCAAATTAATATTATTTAAATGAGCAGTTAAAGAAAATAAGAATACTTTAATTTAATATATGTACATAATTCTGTGATTTGAGCATGATTGGAACACTTCCTCAGATTTACAGTTTCAGGAAACTAATTTTATCAAGTATCCCAGGACTACCTATTCTCACATGTCAATTAGTTTTATAAGGAAAATTAAAATGAAGTTGCATTTAATTAACTTAGTTGAGTGATAAGCCATTCCAATAACCTCAACTCCTTGGAAAGCCAAAATAATTCAGAAGATAATGATAACCATTAAACCACAAGGTAACTACTTTGATAGTATCAAAACTTTTGCTCTGATAATAATGTTCTAATTATACATTTACAATGTTCTATATATTTTATGAGATTATGTTGTACCAGAACATTTAACTATTATTTTGTTAAAATCTGTTTATCCTTCTTTTACTTTATTGTTGCATAGATTGTTATTGTTTTACTTTATTGTTGCATATATTGTTATCATGAGAGATAGGGATAGTAATAAATAAAACTGAAAATCCATAAGCAGTGCAAACTTTTTTTTCTACAAAACTTAGAGCCTCTAGAATGCTAACCAAGCACTCTACCATGAATCCCCACACACCAAGCCCTTACACCACTAATGGTAAACAGTATAAATTTCCAGATGTACAGCAGAAACTCAGCAAAACTTTTCATCAAGTGACAATTTTGAATACTTTGATAATTGGTTATCAGGTATTATAATTTGTGAGATTCACATGCCAAGGGGCTTTTATTCAACTTTGGGGAAAATTACATTCACTGCACAGTAGGAAGAAGTGCTCCTATCTCTCCTAATAAAATGTGTTATCATTTGGCTTTCCTCAGGAATAAGAACTATAATGATGAACTTTAGAGATTATTTATGGCACCCTTCTCACCATTACCCTAAGTTATTGCTTAAAGCAGGATTTTCAAAGTCAAAAGCCTATAGGGGTTAAGCACGTAATGTGAATGTTTGAAATAAGCCAAGTTGAAAAATATTCTTCACTTACAGGGGAAAAAAGAACTCCTTATCTTTTCTTGAAATATGTAGCCCTCTGGGTCAATTTTTACTTTTCTCACTTGTGAAATTGATAAAAGTTCAGGTAGTAATTTCTTTCCTCTTAGTTCTACTATGAGAAGAATAAAAATGGGAGAGCAATGCTGACAGCCCCTGCTTCTTGACCTAAACTGTTCTGTGGAAATAGAGAATGGCGGACAATATAACAAATTGGCCTCTTGGTTCCTTATCCAAAAGCACAATATCTATTTGGTTCTGAGAAACTATAGCCTACTATAGGACCAAGTGTTCTAAACTGTAAGGATAATCTGGCAAGTGTGTACACTGCATATACAAGAGTCCAACTGTAGTGGGAGTAGCTAAATAATTCAATTTATTTTTAAATATCTATGATATAAATGAAGTAAAGAAAAAGTAAAACAAAATGTATTTTTTTTTATCATTGAAAAAGTAATTTTTTTACTTAATCTTTGTTTTGTATATCCAAGAATAGGCAACATTTTTTCTTACAATGATAGTAATTTTCCTGTAATAAAAGCTGACCATTTTAGTATTATAATTGGGCTTAAAGAAATATGTCAAGATTCTTTATCTTCCCTATATACAAAACACTTGGTGTATTTCAAGCAAAACTGTTTTTGAACCATCATTTTATGGTACCCATCTCAAATGCTTCAATATTACTCAAAATTGCAGGTAGAATTAAAAACTATCCTGAAGCATCCTTTCATTTTAGACCAAGTATCTTTGGTTTGGGCTTATCATATTTCATCTAATCTAACATATCATTGATTGCAAGGTACTTATTGTTTAATGAGCCTCTATAAAACAATTAAATAAGTTATATTATGTATTTTTGGCCCCCAAATTTTGTATCACACAGAAATATTATTTGTACCTCTTGAAAGATGTTAGGTTTAGAGAAGTAAAATTTTAATTATTTATCACATGCATATGTAAATAAATTCCTTGATATATTTATGTATGTATTTGTTTTATAAACATAGTGCAAATGCATTGCAGTAACAAATTATGACACAGATTTATGTATGTGTGGGAATTTTTCCTAGATTTTACAAAACACATAGTTTTTGTTTTGAACGGAATATAGAATAGTGGCCATTCCTTGAAGATCATATATTTTCTTCACAAGTGTACTTCTAATTCTTATAATAATTTTTGTTCAAAGACTGATTCATGATGTTTTTCCTTCCACATCCCACCATGCTCTCCCCCTATTCCCTTCCCATGCATGTTAGTGAGATTGGTAGTGAGATTCTCATCTGCGGACAGAGCGTTGTTTGAATTGTGTTGTATGTATGTATGAATGCATTACTTTGAGTACTATTATGACACATAATAAATTACAATTCATCAATAAGAGGGTTTTATTAAGGTTGATTCATTCTGTTTTCTCATTGAATCTATTTTAAGTGTCAAATAATATTGACAGATGAAACACAAGCATTAAAAAGCAAAACAATTTTTGGGGTAGATACCCAGAAGTGGTATTGCTGGATCATATGGTAGGTTCATCCCCATTCGTCTGAGGATCCTCCATACTGTTTTCCAAAGTGGTTGCACTAATTTGCAATCCCACCAACAATGTATTAGGGTTCCTGCTTCTCTACACCCTCATCAGAATTTATTGTTGTTCATGTTTTTTATGATTGCCATTCTGATTGGAGTTAGGTGAAATCTCAAGGTAGTTTTGATTTGCATCTCTCTGATTGCTAATGATGTAGAACATTTCCTCATACAAAGGAAGAGTAATACATGGGATTGCATTAAACTGAAGAGCTTCTGTGCAGCAAAGGAAACTATCAAGAACCTCAACAGAGAGCCTACAGAATGGTAGAAAATCTTTGCCAGCTACTCTTCTGATAGAGGACTAATATCTAGGATATACAGAGAACTCAAGAAAATCACAGCTAAGAAAAGAACCCAATAAAAATATGGGCAGTGGATCTAAATAGACACCTCACAATAGAATATGCACAAAAATATTTTAATGTTGAAAAAAAGCCGTCAAAAAAGTTTCAAGACCACCAGCTTATGATCTTGGTTTTGTATAAGGGAGTATCCATATATCATAAAGCAACTAGTTATTGTAATTCAAATGTTAATAAATAACTAATAGTGCTCCCCTTGTACAATGTTACCATTCATTTTTTTCCTATGAAATTTAAGAACCACAATTTAATGCCTAAAATTAAGGAAGACATTACAACATTAGTCCTCATTGCAATCTAGATGGAAGATATTCTAATAATTTAAAATAATCCTTCTTCAGCTGTGTAGTTTCATTGTGTCCTTCCCTTTGTTGTTCCAGATGATGACAATTACTACTCAAACTCTATAATACTTCCTTGGTTGCAGAAGATGGTGCATTATAAACTGAATATATGGAAAATTGTTAGAATTACAAATGTGTATATATCATACACATGCTTCTTTACTTGAAAATCTATTTTTCCTTCTCAAATCTGACTCAAACACAGGTGGTGGGGATGGCTCCCTGCTGATCTCAGTAAATCTGAGGGGCTGGGATCCTTAGATTCTACAGCGTACCATTATTTTGTACCCAAATAATGTTATTTCTAGTGCCGATCATATTTAGGGCTACTTGTCTTGTGCATATTTCTCTCCTTAGAGAGAAGTTATCTTTACTTTGAAAAATAAGCTAATTTTCTAAAACGAGAAGAAAATCTCTTTGTCTTTACTACCTTGGACCATCTCCAAGGAAGAAGACTGCTTAATTTTTCTGTCTTTTAAAATATCTTTATATGAACATTCTTGATTGAGCTATTTTTTTCTTGCTTATATCATGGAAAAAATGTGAGGTATTCATGGAGAATTATGTTCCAGGAGTTAGGCAACTCATATCATTTGCTTTTGTCAAAAAATTGTGAATGGAAGTGATATGTGTCACTTAAGAGTATGTATGAGGTTCACTATCCTCCTTCTTCTTTCCTGAGTGAACTACAGATTGCCAAAATTACTACCATGAAACAAATCCTCTCATAACCTAAGATGTGTGTAGAAGCAAAACATAAACATTATTCCTTAAGTTACTAATATTTGGGGATTGTTTCCTACTGAACTATAACAACGTAGATTGACTATTATAACATCAAAACTGGGTGTCATATTTTCTATGTTCTGGCTTCATCTACATTTTTATCTTCTCATAAAAGACACTTAGAAAAAATATTCATGATTCTCCAAAATATTTGAAAGTCTTATGAATTATTTTTCTTTGCTGAGGGTGGTCTTTTACCTTATCTCATCATACTTCTTAGAATTAAATAGTAAATTCTTACTCATCTTGCAAGACAAAAGATTGTCTTCTTAAAAAGTTGTACTCTAATTTCTCTGAAGAAAAATAAGTTGTTTTCAAGCATACCATTATATGATAATTATATTTTATATCATTTTCAAATTCTACTTCATTTTCTAATCATATATGAATATCTCTGGTGCTGGGAATAAAATACTGATAATGAAGAGCCATATCAAATAATTCAGTATCAGACTTTGAACTAACAACAATTAAGACTTACTACTTTGTATGAGTTTTAGTTAACATATTTGTAAGCATTTAAGAGGTATGCAAAAGCATTTACTTATAAATGAACAAATTCTTTATTTTAGGTAAAGAATTTACATTTATTAAATATATTTATATTATCATAAATTACAGACATGTAAATTCTAGCAAGGATCTATTTTTATTAGAAACAAAAAAATATTTATGTGCTAAGTTAATGTCTGCGTCTATGCAAAAGAATAATCCTAAACTCAAATGTTTAAGAACAATATGCAGATGTACTTAAAGATGGATGGGGCACTGCATCAAACTAGAGAGAATATGTTTCTTTTGAAAGAGGCAATCAATAAGGAGTCCTCATAATTATGCAATGAGGGAATGTAGGGATAGTAATGTGAAATTTTAAAATGGATTCATCATTGCTGAACATAGGAAATTTATATATTATATATTTCTTTAACAATCAGGGAAAATAATGAACATTGTCAGGCTTTACTTCAGGCATGTAGTCTCCATGTATTTATATTAGATCATCATTTGTACATTGCATTAAAATCAACTAACACAGACACCTAATACAGCAATTACCCAAAAGACTGTTCATTGATTTTGTGCTTAAATTAAAATGATCATAATGAAACTTCAATCCATACAAATTGTTTTATTCAGATACTTGTTTCTAATTCATTCAAAATCACATAGAATCTTATTTAATTTTTAAATTATGTAATTTTCAGTAACAATTGTTTTTGCTTATTCTTTGGCAGCCCCCATCGTTATGAAATTATACTTCATACTTAAAATTCATAACAATTTTATCTTATTTGCATTTTTCTCTCTTAAGATCTTTAAAAATAAAATTTTTGTTTCTATAATCTCCTACTTTTCCTTTCCTATCTGGTTTCATTTTCTGAAAATAAAATGATAGCTTCAATACCTTTGATGTTTTTCAAACTTAATTTGTTCTGAATTAAAAAGGATGGATAGAGGACTTTGAGCAACATGATGCCAGTTCTCATTGTGAAAAATGTACTGTAAATTTAACATTAGTCCACATAGCAGAGGACAGGATATGTACAACCTTTCTTTTCCTATAAAGTTGATTTAATGCACTGTCTCAATTCAAGTTCTGAAGTTTCTGGGAAAAATCACTTTTATGCTCAAGCTACCATCCTATTGTGGAAAAACAAATATATATATATATATATATATATATATATATATATATTTGTTTGGAATATAAATTGTAGCCTCAAGGATTATTTTTAAATTGTCCTAGTTAAGACCACATCATTCAAAATATGGTACATATTTTGACTCAGTATTTATACTGCACTTTAGCTCAGAGCCAATAGTTAAATAATGCTTCAACCTAATTTTCCAAAGCTGAATCCACATAATGTCCAAAATCTATTGCTCAATGGCACTTTTCTTCTAAAATAGGAAATTAGTCTTAGAGGTTCCTCTTCTCCCATAAGCCTTAAATATTTTTTATACTATAGGGCCTAGTATGTCATGACTTTAATTGCTGAATGCAGTTATTTGAGTTTATTTTATTTACTTAACATTGATTTTTAAACCAAATAGAACCTAATATTAAATTATTAATTTCAATATCAAAATCAACGTATACATGTACAGACAGTTTCCTTGATGTTGGCCATGATGCTCATGTTTTTAGACATTTTTTGGTATGTTGAAACAGTAGAGAAATGATCTTCATTGTGATGAGATATGGTGCAACATTTAGGATATATAATAAAACATATTTTTGCATATATAGTAAAATAATTTCCCTTAAGATTCTTATTATTTCTTAGTAGATGTGTTTTATTTAATGAGATATTTATGCTTATATTTTAAATAATTTAGTACTTCACAGGTATTAAACCATTCCAAACTCTTCAGATAGAACCTAGAAACATGTTTCAAATATTCATATGTGTTTTATAATATTTAATTTACAGTAATTTAACTGTAGGGGATCCTATTCTATTATGAGAACATATTAGAGATTTCTCTCCACTAATCTTTTTTTATGCCAGATACTCCTAGCTGTAGATACTTTTGAGATCAGGCTAGGGTGAAATTTAATTGATAATACACTGATTTAGACAAGAGAGATATATGTATAGATTATATACCATTTATGTGCATAGTTAATATTAATTTTTAACTCTACTACACTATAAAATTATTATAGAATGACTTAGTGGTTTAAGACAAGATTGATTTTTATTTATATTTAAGAATTGATATAAGGGCTTAGGTACAATACTTTTTAGCTAGTGTGAGGCCCTGGTTTTGACCCACAACATCAGGAAAATATTATGTAAATCAAAAGTTGGGGCATGATGAACTAGGCTGTATTATTGGGATTTCCCAAACCTGAAATCAAGATATTGGCTAAGCTGTATTTCTTTCTGTTAATCGGGGTCTTCGTTAAAACTTGTGTGACTTTTGGCAAAATTCATCTAACTCCTTGTGCTTGTAGGCCTGAAGCCTCTCTTTCTTCCTGTCAGCCAGGAGTCATTGTCAGTTTCTAGAAGCCACATGCAGTTCCTTGTCAGGTGTTTACCTCAACACCTCTTTCACATCCCCTTGTTCTGAAACTATTATTCAGGAAGATCTCATATCTTTTTGGGATAACCTGATTAGGTCAGGAAAAACCAACAAGGTAAATTAAATAAAAATGAACTGATTTAGGACTTTGATTACATTTCTAGAATCCCCCATCTTTTTACTGTAACTAAACCTCACCATGAGAGTGATTTCTATTATGTTCACAATCCCGCCCATATTCGAGGAGAAGGAAAAAATATAGGGTATATGTAATAAATGGTATACCATGGGCTAGAATCTTAGAACTCATTTTGGAATTTTACTTACTGTACTTAATTACTGCTAGCTGTTGATAAGTATAACTGACATTCAGAAACATAACTAATAACTATGTCGGTGACTCAGGAGGCACCAAGAAATTGAAGAGCAGATGACAAGATGCTGCTAAATCCAAGATCACACGAGAATTTTGAACTACTCAGAAGTTTGACATCCTGGTGGAATATTGGTAGAATTTTCTCCAAGTTTAAGAATGAACCTAAAATAACACATCATCATATTAACACTCACTTAGGATAAAAGAAACTTCAATACTCTAAATCTATAAAAAATACTCTAAATCTAGCCAGGTGTGGTGGCACAGTCTTTTAATCCCAGCATTTGGGAGGCTGAGACCGGAGGATACAGGTTCACAGCCAGCCTCAAGCTACCTAGTGATGTGCTCTACAACTTAGTGAGATCCTGTTTCAAAATAAAGAATAAAAAATAGGGCTGAAGATGTAGCTCGGAGGTAGAATGCCCCTGAGTTCAATCCCCAGTACCACACACACAAAAAAAAAAGAAAAAAAATACTCTAAATCTATAAAAAAAAAAAAAGACTATAGTCAGTCAAATTCTAGAAAAGAGATTTATTTTTCTCTGCAATCTTATCATATAAAGATGCAAAAAATATACATGGCATGTATATTCACATATGAATATTCATAAGATATACATTTTTTAAAATTGTGGATATTTTGTGACATTTGGCAGCTTTTAAAATGTGTGATATTCTTTTATATTTTACTCATTCTAGAAATTTCTACTTTGTTGTTTTATACATTTATTGTTGCTTCATAATGATATATCTTAGTGAGGTTCAAAGTCATACAAATATGCATGTGTGTCTTAGTGTGTTGATCTTCAGGTCTCACTCAGCTATCTACCCTTCCCCATACATAATAGTGACATTGGTTGTGAAACATGCATACATGAGATTTTCAATCAGAATTCTCATACTGTGAACCAAACACCTGACCACAAAATTTAGAGGAAGAAATATTTATTTCTCTTTATGGTGTCTTAAGAGAATTAGTTCATGCAATTATGATAGCTGAGAAATCTCATGACAGATCTCATGAAATCTGGATACCCCAAGATGTTGGCTAACATGGTTCACTCTAAGTCCAAAGGCCCTAAAATTTACAAAGCCAATGATATAACTCTCAGTCTGAGGCTGAAAGCCTTAGAATTTGGTGGATGGGAAATATTATTTGTATAAACCCAGTAGTCTAAAGGCTAGTGAGCCTGGAGTTCTGAAGACTGAGGCAGGAGAAAACAATCTATATCTACTCTTTGAGAAGTAACCAGTTCACTTTCTGCATGTGTTCTCTACAATCCTCTTGTTTATTGGACCATGTCCACACAAATTAAGGGTGAATCTTATGCAACTCATTCATTGAGTTCCACACACTAAACTCCTTTGTAAGCACTCTCCCAGGTACACCTAAAATAGTATTTTACCCAGCTTCTAGGTATTATCTAATGTGGTCAAATTGATACCTAAAATAAACCATCACATGGATGAAGACTAAGCAAAGATAGGAATAATGATCAGAATTCATCAAATATTCTGAAACTCAGGGTAAGAGAGCATACTGCAGAGCTTGTGATGACAAGGGATATGGTTTGGAAGCAACATTCACTTTAGTAGCAATCACATTTGGAATTCTGAGAGTATTGTTAAACTATTAACATGAACGTGCAGGACGCAGAGTAGGGTTATTTCGGAATCTCAAATCCAAGGGGACGGATATTCTGTATGCTTATTTTACTTTTAGTTTTTCAACTTAGCATTGCTCTATTTTATCTCTTTCTACTATTTTCTAGTCTAAGAAATATTTGTAGTAGTTGAAAATGAATTAACTTCAATTAGTATCTTATCAGTATTTTATATGATTAGCTTATACAGTACACAGAGAATACTGCCATTTTATCCTATTAATTGTATCTTAACAGTCAAATTCTATACTCCAAATAGTTTACATATTTCTTCCTTTTTTTTTTTTTTTTCTGATACTGGGGATTGAACCCAGGGGCATTCTAGCTCCGGGCCAGTCATGCTTTTCATTCTTTATTTTGAAACAGGGTCTCACTAAGTTGTGGAGAGCCTCACTAAGTAGCTGAGGCTAGTGACAAACCCTGATCCTCCTGTCTCAGCCTCCCAAGTACTAGGATTACAAGTATGTGCCACCATGCCCAGCTCTCTCCCGTTTTTAATCCTTAGGTTATTATTACTAATTGAGTAAGACACTATTTCACAAACTTCCTTGCGTTTGCTCTTATCTGTTTTACTTATATAAGACAGCAAAATGTAGCTTTCTGCATTACTAATATAAAATCTTCGTCTCTTCTTTCCATGCCAAAATAAAATTTAGAAAAAGAAAGGTTATTATATTAAAATATGTTTTAAAATTTAAACATAGCCTAATAAAGTTTTTAAAATCTAGTTTTAAATTTTAAGATAACTTGCTTGGTTATAATTGTAGAGTATTTTAGACTTCTTTTCCTTTGTGCAATTTACACAGATAGAAGACACTCAAATTTAACATGCTATCGAAGTCCTTAGTATATTCTTCGATATTTCCTTAACTTCTTATTGTGTATAGAAGAACTTAAGTTAAATGCAATTGCAGCAGTACTTTGTATTTTCCTTTTAAATTCCAAACATTTTAAACATAAATTTCTTATATTCAATCTGGCTTCACTCTGTTACTTATGCTACCTTTTTGAAAATGTCAAATAAAATATGATTAGCTGCCATGAGCAGGTTAACTTCAGTTGCTTTCCAGAATACATTTTTTATGTAACTAAGCATTAAAATACCTCAGGGGTATTAACACTATCAAATAATTGCTCCTCTGAAAATAATAGAATATAAAATGAGTTCAAATTCCAGATGGTTATAACAACTTATAGAACACTAAGCCAAAAGAATAATATTTTATTGACTTTTTAAAATGAATAACATCTATCATCATCCTCTAAAATAATTTGATTTTAGAACACTTATTATGATATAATCATCCCTCTTGAATTTTTGAAAACTTTGTCTCTTGCGTGTTATAATATATGGCTATATATTTCCAATAGCTTATAGTAGTCATAAAATATTCACTGCTCAGATTGCATTGCTTATTAATCTCCTGATATCTAAAGTGCATTATTAAAAAGGGAACAAAAAATCCTAAAATGTTTTAAAAACTAAAATATATTTTAGATAGATACCTTAAATTAGTCAAATATAAAATTTATTTAGTTAAGGGGCTTGTAATTTACTGATAAATTTTAGCTATTTTTAAAAAGGAGAGAACTGAAATTCCCAAGTTTACTTTGAAGTAATCATCATTAGGATAAATTAATTTGTGGAATTAGTGATTATTATCTCTTCTTATTAAACAAAAGATATCTTATAGAATGCATTTAATAAAAGAACTTTATTTTTTAGACAAGTTTGGGCCTTATTGCTAAGATTTTAAAGGCCTACAGATGACAAAAATGTTTAATACAGCATCTGTAATACAAACATTCAAATTTCTGATGCTAATAATCTAAATGGAAAATTAAATTTAATATTCAATTGTGATGAAAGGTAAAGCATCACCATAAGAACATTACCAAAAGAGTAACTTTTGAAAGACATTTTTTGTACTTCTTGCAACTGTTGGTGAATGATAATGACTACACACACACACACACTCACGCATACATATATATGCTTATTAGTATATTATGTTATTTATATATCATCATATATTATATATTTATAATTTAATGAAATAACATTATGTTAACAACATTGAGCTGAATGAATATTTTTTAATATTTTAAAATGTGCTTAAAAATTACAAAATACTTTTATGGCACTGTAAACCAGCAAGATATTGTATTTAAAAATCATTGGAATGACACAATGAATCATGTCAGGAGAATCTCAATATTTTTGCTCAAAACTCAAAGGAGATATAATTTTTCTTAGAAAACCTTCAGTGTAAAGATATTTAACAATAGAAAGTGTTATAATCAAGAGAATTAAGAAAGATTTTTTTACAAAAGATTGATGACAATCATCATGAATACATTAATGGATTGAAAGATTTAATTTGACAATGTATCAATTCTACCCAAAGTGATATGCAGCTCAAATAAAATTTCTATCAAAACTCCAGTGGGATATGGGAAAGGGAAGAACAGATGAATGAAACAATTCAAATTATGCTATGTTCATGTATGAAGGTATTACTACCAATCTCACTTTTATGTACAAAGAGATGTGGGTAGTAGAATGGGAACTGAAGGGAAACACAAAAAGTCCTGTGTGCATGTTTGTATGACATAACTTTACTGTGAGGTATAGTTACAATGCACCAAAAGGTATTAAAATGCACAAGAACTATAAAGTTATTTTAATTGACAATTTATGGGCCAGGCGTGGTGGTGCATGCTTGTAATCCCAGTACTTGGAGGCTGAGTCAGGAGGATCACAGGTTTGCAGCCAGCCTCAGCTACTCTGTGAGCCCCTCCTCAATTTAGGGAGATCCTGTTTCAAAATAAAGAATAAAAATAGGGCTGAGTGTGTAGCTCAGAGGTAGAATGCCCCTGAGTTCAATCCTCAGTACTGAAAACAACAACAACAACAACAAAAAACTATTCAATCTTCTAGGATGCTGAATTGTCTTTTAAAGAGAAAATATAAAAAAAGATGTAAGACAATATCTCATTTAAAAACTCACTGCAAAAAATGTTTGTACACACACACACACACACACACACACACACCAATTGAAGAGAATAAACACTTCCATATATTCACAATTTTTCAACAAAAGTGTCAAAATTATTTAATCAGAAAAAGACAGTATTTTCAATTGTCTTTGTTGGTAATATTGTATACGTGCATATAACAGCATAAAGGAATGAAGGTGGATCCTTAGTTAACATAAAAGTTAAAAATTTACTCAACATGGATTCCAAAGTATCCAATTAAAATTTAACAAAAGACATAAGTAGATATTTATCCAATGAATATATATAAATGGTGTGATCAATAAATCTAATCATTTGGGTAATACCAATGAAAACAAGAATGTGATGCTGCCTCAAACCCATTAGAATGGCTACCATAAAAAACACAAACCTTTTTTATTGGGGATTTTTTTTAAGTTTTTCAAGGTCTTTAAATATTCTAGATCTTAGTCTTCCATCAGAGGAATAGCTGACAAATATTTTATAGGCTCTCTCTTCAGACTCTTGATTACTTTGTCTATGCACAAGCTTTTTAGATTTGATGTCAGCACAATTATTAATTCTCTGTTTTATTTCCTAAGCTTTAGGGGATTTATTGGGAAAGTCTCTAACAGTGCCTATATGTTGAAGAGTTGGTTCTATGTTTTCTTCTAGAAATTGCAAATTATCTGGTCTGATTTCTGAGTCGTTGATCCACCTTGTGTTGACTCTTGCCCAGTGTGGAAGATTGATGTCTAATTTCATTTTACTACATGTGGATATCCTGTTTCCCCAGTACCATTTGTTGGGAAGTCAAGGATCCTATGTTTTCTCTCATATATGGAAGTTAGAGAGAAAATAGGAAACAAAAGTGACTTCAGATAAAAGAGGACAGAGACCAGTGAAATAGTGAAAGGAGGAGATTGAGGGAGGTTGGAAGGGAGGGGAAAAAGGAGACTTAGTGAAAAGAACAGTTCAAATAATTCTATATCTATATATGAAGGTATCATTACCAATCTCACTAACATGAACAGAGAGGGAAGGAGGCCGATTGGACTCGAGAGAAACCCACCAAGTGCCATGTGCATGCATGTTTGTATCACATTAGACTTAACTATGATGCATAATTATAATCACAAATAAAATATGGTTGTAAAAAAGACATAACAAATATCAGTGAGAATATGGAAAATCTGGCAACTTTATTTACTACTGGTAAAAATGTAAAATTGTATGGCTATTTTGGAAAACTGTTCAATTTCTCAAACAAATTAAAAATAGAGTTGCCATGTTTTCCAGAAACAGTTCCATTTCTGATTGTATACTAGAAAGAACTGACAGAAAGGTCTCCAAAATATGTCTGTACTTCCATGTTCATAGTAGCATTATTGACAATATCCAAAAAATAAAAGAAACGCAATATAATATTATTCAGTCTTTCAAAGGAAGACAATTCTAATTTATGGTACAACATTAATGAAATTTATAGATTTATGCTAAGTGAAATAAGCCAGCCACAAAAAAAAAAAACAAACTGTATGAGTACACTTATATGAGGAAATTAGAGTAATCAAAATCATATAGACCTACAGTGGAATGGTGACTGTCAGGGGATCAAAAAGGGGAGGGTATGGAGAGTTACAGTTTAATGAGTACAGGAATTCAGTTTTACAAGATAAACTAGTTCTAAAATTAGATTATTGGTAATGGTTTCACAGCAATATGATTGTATTTAATGCCACTGTATTTTATACTTAAATATTTAAGACAGAAATTTTACATTATTTATATTTCACCACAATAGAAAATAAGGAAAAATGAATCTAATATTTACTATTTAGGGTTAATATTTTATTTATTTTTCTTCCTCCTAAGTATACTTCCATGTTATTAAAAAGCTATGTACTTAATGATTGGAATAAAAAATATACAGATCACTATTTGAATAAACTCAGTATAAACCTCTGGTTCTTTAGCTTATTTTATTCACATTATTAAAAAGAGATGTATTTTTTCCTCTAAAGAAGAACAAAATTGTGTAATTTTCAGGAAAATGAAGAAATCAGAGAATATTATGCTAACTAAGGTCAGCCTGTCACAGAAAATCAAAAATCATGTTTTCTGTCATATGTGGAAGCTAGAGAGAAAATGGGAAACCAAAGGTACTTCAGATAAATAAGTAGAGGGACCAGTAAAAGAGTGAACGGGGGACGGATGGGAGAAGGTTGTGAGAGGAGCAAAAAGAGACTTGATGAAAGAAATCCTCCACATTATGTTATGTCCATAAATGAAGGTATCAGTACGAATCTCACCAACACAGACATGTACCTGGCGGGGGTGACTGGTGTGGGATGTGAAAAGAATCACACTAAGTACTAGATGGCTGTACATTTGTATCACTATGATGTAACTATCTCATATTTTTAGAGGAGTTTTTAACTACTTCAAATGGTAGTTATAGTCAGTTAAGTACATGTGTGAAAATACTTTGCAAATTTCAGAAAACTATAAACATGTAAGTTACAATTGTTATTAATACTCTTTTGTACAGTCACATGTGAAGATGGAATCACTATAACATTTTTTTTAGAAATGTATTTGTGTCTCATTTCTTTATTTTTAGCTTACTAGTTCTTTGTAGCTTCAGGTTTTTTCCTCCAACACTTAGAATAACTTGATTCCCTATTTCCTCATTCACAGCAATCTGATGGATTTATTATATTTTTAGAACAAGGATCAATTTAATTAACATAACCTGCAAGGCCCTCAAGGATCCTGCTCCAGCATGATCTGTCTCCTGCAGCTCTGAGCTCTTCCCTTGCCATCGTTCTTTTCACTTATCAAACTATGGCCTCAATAATCTTTGTTAGTTTCAAAAAAGGAATCAATCTTCTGCCATGTGAAGATACAAGGAAGTCTATTCTTTTAACAGAAATTGTTCTTCCTCTCCCAAAGCCTTAAATAATTACTTTCTAATAAACTCTTTGACACTTTAACATTATAAATTGGTCCTTATAATTACCTAATTCAAAATTCTTCAACAGCAGTTTTCAAAAAATTGCCCCTTAAAGTGGCAGCATTAGTATCACTTCAGAAGTTGCTAGAAATGAAAATTATGAGACCCCATCCCTGAATTTCCCAATCAGGCTAAAGGGAATTAGATTCAGCAGTGTATTTTAGCTTGTCAACTGGGATCTTGATGCTTGCTAACGTTTGAGAGACATTCTTACAATGTCTTCCAATTTATTAAACAAAAAAAAAATCAAAATTGTTGATTATTCAATAGATTATATTCTCTTTGGAGTCTTTTTCAAAATATAGACAGATGCTTTCCATTCTTCAGATAAATTCAGTAAAGTTTATGGAGAAAGCACCTTCATCCAATATCCTAGGTTAATCTTTCCAAATGATCTATGTTTTATCCAGGCCCAAAAAGATGATGTCCCTGAATGAGTCTAAAACTCTGGCTTGAATCACAATGCCTTTTTCATTCAACACCAGATTCATAGCCTTTGTATTGCCTTTTATGCAGAATGGTCCTAACCCATATATGGTTTTATCCTTTAATAGAATCTCAAATCAAGAGTAACCTTTTTAAAGGTCTTCCCTTTCTTTATGAATTTTAGGCATGCATAGGCATAGACATATTATTTGTTTATTTATTACTTAACTGTCAGCATGATGAAAGATACAGTATGAGGATCTACTATGAACAACTTTGTACTGTTAAACTGATGATATCTTAAATAGTAGGAAATGGCTATTGAGAAGGTGACCAAGACATATAAAACACAGTGGAGTATAAATTAAATTGTAGATTGCTGATCCCACATGAAGCTTGCTGGATGAGACTCTGGGAGAGAAGCACTGTAATCTAGTAAATGAAGCTAATCCAGCCAATTCACCAAAAGATTCATCTGTATTTAATAATATCACAGAACAGAATTAGGCTATTTTATGTATATAATGCCCAAATTAATAGAAAAATATTTAAAGACATAAAGTTTTCTGGTTTAATCTACTCTTTCTGTAGGACATGTAGAGACAGTAATTGAATAAAACTAGAATAAGAAAGAGGAGAGACATTTTGACTATTTTGGTAGTACAAATAAGGAACAATAACTTCTCATTTAATTACAGTAGTATGAGTAGATATAGAAAGAAGAAAGTAGTTTGGAAAAATGCTAATTATATGAAACCAATAAAGTTTAGTAACAGAGTTGGAGTTATTTTGATCCAGATCATTTCCAGGTTCTTGGCTTTAGCATGTTGAATAAACAATGAAAACTGCAGGAAATTGGTCCAATATTAGCACACTGATACTCTTTTCATGAGAAATTTCTTCCAATACCTAACTGAATATAATAAACAAACAACTTGCTCCACCATGTTTTCTGTCCATGGTGTTATATATGTCTAGTATAACAATATAATAAGTGAACATGATGTTCTTCTAGCTCACCACAAGCCCAAAAGCAATAGGGCTTGCCAACCAACATGTATTGAAATATCCAAAGTTGTGAACCAAAATAAACATTTCCTCTTTTCATATTACCTCAGGTGTTTTGTTATAGTAATGAAACACTAACACAAAGTATAAATTGTGGTATTTTATATATGCATAAGATAATATTTCTGTATGTTAATCTAAACAGTTAACACAATTTCCCTCTCATTTTTCTTCCCCAGAAACTGTAAGGTTTAAACAAGGAATTTGGTATTGTCTAGTGAAAGTCCCTGAGATAGTATCACTCTGGTTCATAAGCTTCTCTGGTTGTGTGACTTATAATGCTTTTCACCTATCAATGGCAGTACCAGGACTTAATACACAATAGATTATAGTTATTTCCCCAAATCACTGTTCCTTATACTGGAGGTTGTCACAGTTAAATGCAATTCAGTATTCTGTTCACTGAGCATTTTAATGGTATGTGCATGAATAACACTTTCCCCTTTTTCCTTTCATTACCTGCTGGGGTCCAGCCCTCGAGGTAGTGGGGTCAGGGGTTTTTGGATAGGTGTGGAATGAGAAGAGGTCGCGAGAATATGCTCACACCAAGCACAGTGAAGAAGCATATCTGTTTTATTGTTTGTTAGTCACTGTTTTATACTATTTTTTTTTGCAATGAGGCATATAGAACAGGAATTTCCATAGCCCTGTTCCTCCAAAGGTCATCCTCAACCAGTCAAGGTTACAACACGTATATAAAAATTCTTTAGTACATAAAAATTCTTAAAAATACAACACGTATATAAAAATTCTTTTCTCTTAGTTTAAATCTTTACAACTTGTTTAACCCCTTTAAGCAGTGTTCTTATCTTATCTCAGGTAGCTAGAGGGTTAATGTATCCTGTAAAATTCTAGGGAGACAAGGTGGGAGTGGCAAAAGAATATTTGTAGTAACTAGTTAGATAAACTTGCCAAGCCTGTTTCTTAACTAATGCTTGTAAGAAGTTAATGAATTGGGTTGTCTTGAGGCACTGCTTTTTCATCTAAGAGAGCAGTATCTGTCAGGCCACATGTTTCTAATAAATTTTCCTTTATAATTAATGTAAAAGCAAAACCCAAAACACCCAAAATTTTCAGAATATAATAATGCAAAGTGGGATATGCCATGCATTCCTTCTTTTGGAATCGGCTGCCTTGCAGGACTCCAGCGGACCCAGCCTCACTCATGATCCAGCTATTAAGGAGCTGTGGCAATTACCTATTTGGAATGAGAACATTCTTTTAAAACTTACCATCAATATATAAATCTAAATTTGCTATAGAATGATTAATTCTTGGAAATATTTCAAATAATACAATTAAAATTCATTAGAAATGACATTAAATAATATACATTGAAAGTACTATTTAATTTTATTACTATTGTAGATTATTTACATATTACATTAGTATTAGTATTATGCAAATAATCTACAATAAATTATATATTAAAATATCAACCATATTACATTAGTTGATATTTAACATATAATTTATGATATAATTGAAGACACTATACTTTATAGTCTTGCTATAATAAAATTCCCTTTGCTGTCTAGATTTAATAGCATTCTCATTTCAGTGATGAGTTATTTCTGTACTATTCTATTATTGATCATATGTAAGATATAGAAGCTGACAGGATGCCACTTTAGTTTGCTGGATTGTTTAGATCTAATATTCAGTCAAAAGGAATGATTCCAATGACACTGACAGTGCTGTTACTACCATCTGTGAGGCTCATCAATACTTTGGGAAAATTACACATGATTTTTAATTAATAGAAACACAATATCTAAAATTTAGTTCAGCTATGCATGAGAAAACTTTTTGTTATGAGTAGACTGTAAAACAAAAATAACTGTTATAATTGCCTATATTTAAATAATGAAATATTAATATTATCAATTTTGATATCTAAAGGAATGACAGAATATTAATTTGTACATAAAAAGTTGGCAAAATTGGGAGCCTGATATTAATATAGATATTAATATAGGAAAATTATAT
Organism: Graphiurus murinus; assembly: GCA_004027655.1. Classification (NCBI taxonomy): domain Eukaryota; kingdom Metazoa; phylum Chordata; class Mammalia; order Rodentia; family Gliridae; genus Graphiurus; species Graphiurus murinus. Next base: position 24,591 of record PVLC010008755.1, on the reverse strand, counting down.
GTATGTTTTAAATATATGCATATTCAAAATATTTTATATTCAGGGTTGGGAGTATAGCTCATGGTAGAGAATTCAAAGGCTCTAGGTTCAATCCTCAGCACCAAAAGAATAATTATATTCAGTGTAAAGATAGTTTCATTCCCATGAAGGCCGCTGAGTACATTGCATTTCAAGTATAGAGAGTATCAAGCAACTTACCACACTGCCAAATTAAAGAAAATATTTAATAATACGGCAAGTTCTCTTAAAGACAGAAATTGCATACTTTATAGCCAGATCCTCATTCCATAGCTTTTTCTTACTATTTTAACGGATTATTCATACTCTGGAATATGCTAGACATTATCACCAATAGGTCATTAATTGTTAGTTCTCAGGAAACCAAAGATCATGAATTACAATTTGATGTCATATTTAATTAGGAGGAAGAGGTACAAAAAATTACATTTTGAGCCGGGCGTGGTGGCGCACGCTTGTAGTCCCAGCATTCAGGAGGCTGAGACCAGAGGATCTGGGTTCGCGGCCAGCTTCAGCTACCTAGTGAGGCACTCCGCAACTTAGTGAGACTCGGTTTCAAAATAAAGAATAAAAAAATAGGGCTGGGGTTTAGCTCGGAGGTAGAATGCCCCTGAGTTCAATCCCCAGTACCGCAAAAAAAAAAAAAAAAAAAAATTA
>PVLC010008755.1:11282-23816 GCA_004027655.1 Graphiurus murinus | reverse complement strand
GTGTGTGTAGTATTAGTGCATTTTGATGTAAACACTGTGATATATTCCCCCCAAATATTTGGGTAGAAAATAATCTTTTTATATGACATTATATCTAACTATTTAAAATATAAATTATTCTTGGTTTAGGGGTGCATGCCTATAATCCTAGTATTTGGGAAACTGAAGAATCAAAGGTTCTAGGCCAGCCTCAGTAACTTAGTGAGGCACTCTGCAACTTCACAAGACCCTCTTTTGAAATATGGCTGGAGTTATAGCTTAGAGGTAAAATGAACCGATGTTCAATCCCTAGTACCACAATAACTGAATGAATAAATAATAAATACATAAGCAAAGAAATTAATAAATAATAATTATGTTTTAAAATATCAGATAAGAGACTCATAAAGATAGTTAAACTTATAAACTTTCTTCTTAGTATAAATTTCACTGTTTCAAAGTTTGACTATGTTGTATTCTTTTCATTATTCGCTAAAATAATTTATGATCTTATTAGGAAATGATTTTAAAAATTTAACATAGATCATAGTCACCAGAAGAGACTTATGGATACACAGATTACTTGTTCCAGGCCTGGTAGATTTAGGTTGAGGCCCAATAATTGACATTTCTAACAAGACTAAAAGGACATCACTTGGAGAGCTACCATTTAAAGATTGCTTAGCAGTGTTTTCCTTAACAGTCAAGTAAAAAAAATTGATTGGTTTTGGTCAATTTTTTATTATTTATTAATGGGTTGAATTTTAATTAAAAAATGGATCTTACTCTAGGCAATGTAGAGACAGGCAAGACAAGGAACACATGTGAGAGTTGGTTCCTCTAGATGCCATCTGACCCTTCTCTGTGAATAGAAGACTCTGTTCTCTTCTCCAGGAGACTGCTACAACGTATTTATCAATGACTTTAGTTAATTGAAGAAACAATGGCCATCTGTTGTCAGTTACAGTTCTGAGGTATGTACCTGCCTGACCTCTGACTCAAGTTCATAGTCAAAGACCAATTAGATGTGAAGTATTGAGAACCATATAATCTTCCACAACTTTCTGGTAGCTACATGATATTCATATAATGCTCATGAAAAAATTGTTAGTATATTCTTGTTCTGTCTTCATAAAGATCCATACTTATCTTATTTGTATTAAAATTTTGTTCAGAATTCATGTATATTTATGTCTTGGTTTCTTAAAATGCATTTTTGACTTTTTTTAAAATTTAGCATGGCAAGGCACTACATGCAGCTTGGCCAATGTGCAATTTATTTCATTTCATTAAACCATCTGTTTCTGGACAGTTTGAGGGTTTTTTTTCTCACTGATAAGATGATACATCTATCTAAAGTTCCCCCCCCCCACAAGCTGCTCATAAAAGCACTGCCAATTAGTTTTAACTTCACAAAATGAATGACAACCTGATGGCTGCTATCACAGAACATAACATTACTTGAAAATTTGGCAGTTATAAAGGAATTCACAAAGGCAGTAATTAAAATTAGCAGAAAAAGGCAAACTGCTTAAACTTGGCTTTTTCAACAAAAACATATCCTTATATGTGAATGATAGCTTTCAGTGATATTTTCTACAACTTTTCCACATATAATATAAATCTTATTCTTTCAATTCCCAGTTCTAGTCTTTAGCAATGAATGAAAATTGGGTACAATGTTAGCATTTCAGGGAAGAATAACATAGGATTTTCCTGATATTATAATTATTCATATTTTATTCTAAAATGATGAATTCATTATAAGAGTGAAATGTATCATTGTTAACCAATATGTTTTTTTAAAAAAAATCAAGAAAATTGTAGAAATATGAGTGTCTAATGTGAACCAAAAAGAATCTGTGACAAATTAAACCCTAAATCAAACTCAATGGGCATTAATATTTTTATCAGTATATGGTACATTGGAAGAGGGAAATGAAAAATAACCTTTAGCAAAGGGAGACTAGGAAGTCAAGTGCACTATCAGTTTCACAAATTTATTCCTTAAAATTTATTTTCATCTAACAGCTTTCAACATTTAAATTACACTGTAAGCTGGGAGCAGGGTCTCACACCTGTAATACCAGTACTTTGGAGGCTGAGACATGAGGATTGCAGTTTCAAGGAGAGTCTCAGCAAAATTAAGTGAAATTCTGTTATGAAATAAAAAGAGTTGGAGGTATAGCACAGAAATAAAATTCCCTTGGTTTCCATTCCCAGTACTACAAAACAAACAAAAACAATGAATAAATAAACAAATATATTATACTATAGGACAAAAATAACAAGTACATAACTAAATTAAATTTCATAAAATATATTCTTTCTCATATAACTTACAAAATGTCCCTAAGTAGAATATTGAGTGTCAACCACTGACAAAATATATAGTTTCTGGTTTGGCCTGTTATATACATATTAATTAATGTTTTCTCATAAGGAAATGACTGTGAAATATAAAAAACAAATCATTTTTTTTTCTTTTGGTGGTATTGGGAATTGAACCCAGAGGCATTCTAGCTCTGAGCTACACCCCCAGCTCTATTAATTCTTTATTTTGAATCAAGGTCTCACTAAGTTGCAGAAGGCCTCAGAAGTTACTGAAGCTGACTGCAAAGCTGCAATTCTCCTATCTCACCCTCCCAAGTACTGGGATTACAAATATATGCCACCATGCCCAGCTTTGGGTCAAAAAAATTTTTTTTTAAATTTTTTTATTGGTGCATTGTAATCATACATCTTTGTTAGGTACAAGCTGGTAAAGGCATGCATGCACACATTTCTCATTTTACCCTTCCCCAATTCCCAGCCCACTCCCTCCCCTTCCCTCCTTCTCAAGTTCAGTTCAGTGATTGACTTTGATATGTTTGTGAAAGTACATCATGTGCATTAGGGTGCTCCCCAAATCACCTTCAGTTAAGTCACCTTCTTTGCTCATTTAAGGTTTCTCCTTCTTTATCTAGATACCGTCTTATGTCCCACTTTCTCCTTAGCTTCAGCATATTAGGGAGAGCATACGATTTTTCACTTTTTGTGACTTACTAATCTTGCTTAGCATAATGTTTTCCAGTTGCATCCATTTTCCTGCAAATGACATGATTTTGTTCTTCTGTATGGCTGAGTAATATTCCATTGTGTTCATATCCCATAGTTTGGTGATTCATTCATCTGTTAGTGGACATCTTGCCTGGTTCCTTAGTTTGGCAATTATGAATTGTGTGGCTATAAATATAGATACACATTCATCAGTCTGATAGTTTGGTTTCCATTCTTTTGGGTAGATACCCAGAAGTGGTACTACTGGCTCATATGGTAGGGTCATTCTCATTTTTCTGAGGATCCTCCATACTATTTTCCAAAGAGATAGCACTAATCTGCAATCCCACCAACAATGTATTAGGGTTCCTACTTATCCAAACCCTCGCCAACATTTGTTGTTTGTGCTTTTGATGATTGCCATTCTAATTAGGATTAGGTGAAATCTCAAATCCACTGAAAAAGAAATCCAGAAAACAATTCCCTTCACAATAGCACCCCCAAAAATAAAATATTTAGGGATAAACCTAACCAATGAGGTAAAAGACATCTATAAGGAAAACTATAAAAAGTTGAAAAAAGGAATTGATGAAGACCTTTGAAGATGGAAAGATCTTCCATGCTCTTGGATAGGCAGAATAAATATCATCAAAATGGCCATCCTCCCAAAAGTTATCTGCAGATTCGATGCAATACTCATGAAATTACCAAGGGTACTCCTCACAGACATAGAAAAATCAGTCCTTAAATTCATTTGGAATAACAAAAAGCCCAGGATAGCCAAAGTAGTTCTTAGCAACAAGAACTATGCAGGAGGCATCACAATACCTAACTTCAAACTCTACTACAAAGCCACAATAATAAAAACAGCATGGTATTGGCACAAAAACAGACATACAGACAATGGAGCAGAATAGAAGACTCAGAAACAAACCTACACACTTATAGTCAACTGATTTTTGACAAAGGAGCCAAAAACATACACTGGAAAAGAGATAGCCTCTTCAACAAATGGTGTTTGCAAAACTGATTAACCATAGGCAATAAAGTGGAAGTAAACCCCACTTTCTCACCCTGCATAACAGTCAATTCAAGATGGATCAAAGACCTGGAAGTCAGGCCAGAGATCTTGCAGCTACTTGAAGAGGTCATAGGCCCAACACTTCAACACATAGGTACAAGTCAAAACTTTCTCAACAAGACCTCAAAGGCACAAGTAACTCAAAAGAAGAACAATACATGGATTGCATTAAAGAAGAGCTTCTGTGCAGAAAATGAAAATATCAAGGACCTCAACAGAGAACCCACAGAGTGGGAGAAAATTTTTGCCAGCTACTCTTCTGATAGAGGACTAATATCTAGGATATACAAAGAACTCAAGAAACTCACAGCTAAGAAAACAAATAACCCAATCAAAAAATGGGCTAATGATCTAAGTAGACACTTCATGAAAGAAATGCAAATGGCCAATGAATGTATGAGGAAATGTTCAACATCATTAGAGAGATGCAAATTAAAACTACCTTGGATCAAATTCTTAAAATGCAGCTGACTGTTTGGGGGGGAGGAAGTAAAGCTGAATATTGTCCATAGTCACTAATAAAATACAGCTAAAGTAAATCCTAAGGAAAGAAAAGAACAATGGATTAACATAAAATAAGAAATACAGCTACTGAAAATAAGAGCCATTTTATTGCTTTTTTTTCAGGTGTCTGAAAAAAGTATCTTTGCATTTCTTTTTACAAAGATAATATATTATATATTAAATTATAATTAGTTAAATTAGCATATCACATATAGATATAATAAATATCTATATAGTTATTATATTATTATTTATAATATGCGATATACTTATGTATAATTTGGTTTATTACAGATTCCCTATATCTATATCCATGTGCCAGTACCTCATTATATGTATGTATATATGTATGTATGTATGTATGTATGTATGTATGTGTGTGGGATTGGGGATGGAACTCAAGGGCATTTTTACCTCCAGCTACGCCCCAAACTAACTTTATTTTTATTTTGAAATAGGGTCTCGCTAAGTTACTGATAGCTTCACCACCATTCCTGGCATGCCACATTATTTTAATTAGAATTTGTATTCTATAATGCAATATTTGTAAAGGTTATTTACTTCCTTATATCTTTTCTTTTAGTCCATGCCTGCCTATCCTTGCCTGTTTTTTTTCTCCATATGAACTTTATGATTGACTGGATTAGCTTCATTTTAAAAAGCTTATTTTTAAAAGATTATTTTCTTTGTCTAAAAATGCATTAAATCTAGCAAGTGCCTTCATTCAAATTTCCTACCTGTAGTTCCATTTTCTTTCTTACACGTCATAATATTTATTCAGAGAGAATCTCCGAATTGTATATAGATTTTTAGGAATGACATTATTTTTCATAGATCATGGCATTTCATGCATTGTGTAGTCAAAGAAAGGATACAGATGAAAGGATAATTGGAAATACAATAACAGAAATTATTCTATTTATTAAAGTCATCATTTAGCAATGAAAAACCAAATATCTTAAATTATTTTAGTTAATATTCTAGTAAGTCAACAATTGTCAATAAGCAAATAAATTACTACCACCTCCTTTTTTTTTTTTTTTTTGTGGCACCCAGGGGCATTCTACCTCCGAGCTGCATTCCCAACCCTATTTTTTATTCTTTATTTTGAAACACGGTCTCACTAAGTTGCAGAGGCCCTCACAAGTTGCTGAGGCTAGCCATGATCCTCCTGCAATTCTCCTGTCTCAGCCTCCCAAGTATTTGGATTACAAGCAGTCGCCACCATGCCTGGCTCAACCTACATTTTTACCAAAAACTACGTACTCTCAAAAATTGAGAGGAATTTAATAATATTCAATAATACAAATAAACATTTTCTTCTTAAAGTATACTTCATTTGCCACATTGATATTTTATTTTAAATTTTTATTTCTAAATGTTAGGATATTTTTATAATATCCTAAGATAATATGATTGAAATAATTATAATTTTCTATTCTTAGTAATTATTTCTAAAAACATATATCCATTTGTTAGTTTCTGCTCTAAATGATGAAATAGCTGAATTGGCCTTGCATAACTTTTTATAAATCTGTTGAAACTGACAAAAACTATTTCAAATATTAATGTACAAATCATTAAGTAACTCTAGGCATGAGAGTTTAGACTAAAATTTACATAAAGTATAGCAACAATTACATGTAACATAAACAAAAATAGTTATTCAGCAAAGCAAACCACAAAATACACAGAAAATTAATCTTTTGGCCTTTATTTTAATAACTTGTTCATATTTGATTCTATTAATCAAACATACAGTTTCAAATAAGTTGTCTTCTTCAGTCACAACGATGCTCCAATTATTCATTTCAAACTCAAAACACTTCTTAAACTTTACTTTGTGAATTAGATTTTTTCTCTTTTTGTCATATTAGAGAGTGAACCCAGTGCTGCTCTAGCATTGAGAACATGCCCAGTCATTCTTTTAAATTTTATTTTGAAACAGGGTCTTGCTAGAGTGCCCAGGCTTGCCTTGAACTTGAGATCCTCCTGCCTCAGCCTTCTGAGTACCTAGAATTACAGGCTCTCCAACAATGTCCAGCTGTGAATTATAATTTTTAACTCAATTTGAGAAAATACATGCTATAGGGAAAATATATTATGAAAAATACAGTTAAATTCTGTATTTTCTACAGTAAGTCAAATGATATAGCTTTTTAATCAATGTAAATTAATGATTTGTTGACATCACATGATACTTAAATAAAAAAACTTTGATAAAACTCTGCATAAGACATAATTATGTTTAATAAATTCATTAGTTTAAAATTTCACTTATGAAACTAAATTCTCTGTTAATTTGGCTTGAAACTTCATTTCTAATTTATCAGAAGAATTGAGGAGACCATACCAATTTATTTTAGTACAAAGTGTTCATTTTCCAAAAATTAGCTCCATGAAATTTAATTTTTTTAGCAAAAGGAACAATCAGAGATGAAGGAAACAAATGCTCTAATTTTCTGACAGAGGAAATAACTGTTGCAAAAACAGAATTTGTAACTGACATTCAAAATAACTAGAAATTCTATTATTTTTTTCTGCCTTCCAGACACATAATTTCTACTGGCTGAGCATAATGAATTATAATTTCCCTTATCAGTTATCTGGTTACATCAATAAAAGTTAAATAAAAGAGGTTATTTTTTTTAAATCTTGTCTCAAAAATCATCATTTTTAATATGCATAGCCTGCCTACATTTTCTGTAATTTCAAAACACAGCACACATATACACGTGTATGAATATTCAGTTGAGTTTTTTTCTATTCCATAGCTCTTATCACATTCAGTGATGAGATATAATTTAGCTATTTATCATATTGACAGTTTTCAATCTGCCTCATTCCTAAAGCATGTTAAGTGTTATGAGGACAGATTATGTTTCCTGCCTTATTCACAGATATATTCCAAGAACTTCCAACAGTCTCAGATATCAATAAATACTAACACATGAATGAGTAACCTACTACAAGAGATCCTAAAGGGGTCAAATAGTATATTTAGTAAATATATAGAGATTTAAGCAACTTTCTTCAACTTTAAGGACCCTAAATTATTTACTTGGTGATAAATGATGAGAAAAATGAAGTATTATGGTTTGGACATGGTTGATGGGGAAGGTCACTGAGACAGTGTTTCTGGGGCATGCTGCTACAGCTTCCGGTTCTCCACTCTCCCATGCCTTCATAAGCTGACACAAGCTCTCTCCTTCTTTTCTCTGCTTCCTGCCATGGTACCCTAGGGACCTGTAGCCCCAAGTTCTTCTTGGAAGCTGGAATAAAATGGACAATATATACATGGAATGAAATCTTCAGAATCATAAGCAAATAAATTTTCCTTCTGTTAAGTTGTAGTCATCAGATATTTTAGATCATGGTGATGGGAAAGTTGAACTGACCCATTAAGCATTTTACTAGAGTATATAAACTTCAATTCTGATAGATTTAATTGGGAATAACTATTTTCTGTATGGGAAAATTCTTGATTGTTCTACCAAGCAGTTTGGAATTGTCATTGAAATTCAATCAAAGTTGTGGCAACTAAGAGAGGGTGTAACAGAGATTTTAAAAGTGGACAAAGAAAGGGGAGAGAGTTTAGTTAAAGAAGATAGAGATATAGGGAGATACAGGATTAGTAGAATGCTAAAACACCATAGTAGAGAGTAGACACCTCAAGTTGTTGATTATCTGTTTCAAAATCTTGAAATAAATGAGTTCTGAAAGATGTGACATAGCTTTTTTGTGATCTATCTGTGAAATTCAGAATGTAGATTTAAATGTATATCTGCGTTCTTTATCTAAAACAAAGTAATAAATTAAATGTATGACACCATTATAAATGGGACATATAAGCCACTTAAAATTATTAATAGTTTTAGAGAAATTTTGAGAAAATCTATATCCTGACACTTCTCTTTTAAGCTTTATCCACACTACTGGGCTTTTTACTACTCAAATGTACTATATCCACTGCACCTCTGGGACTTTGCCTTTCCTCTTCTTCTGGATGAATTCTTTTTCTATGAAGGATTGCCTACTTTCCATCATATATCTCTCAGCTCTAATGTCACCTATATTGTAAGACTTTTGTGAACACTACAGCTAATAAACTACTGCCCAAACTCCCCAGGCCATTTCCTATTGCAGTTATATGTTTTATTTTCTCCAGAAATTATGAAATTATATTGTTAGAAAAGTGTATTTAAAAAAAAAAAATATATATATATATATATATATATATATATATATTTCTTATTTTCTACCTGTTAAACCTCCCTTCCACAAAAACATAAGTTGAAGTAAGTTCCACTCTAGTTAAAATCTTATTTTGTGTCTGGGAGCATAGCAATATCTGGGGCATATTTGGCATTCAATGCATTATTGTTGAATCAATGAATTATTTTGAGCAGTCCATTAATTCTGGTCTCAGGGAGAAACTTGACAAAATATGTTTTATTGCTGTGGTCCATGCTAATATTTTCATGTCAGAATAACAAACTCAAATTTTGCTTTTTAAAAATATTAACTTCAAGGACTTAGGTAATTTAGAAGCTTTCCCAAATGTTTACATATGTTGACATTTTAATTTATTACTTGTATAAAAAAAGTATGGAAAAAATTAATACCATTAATATATACACATTAATGGTGTATAAATGTTGATTGGGCTTAATCTTTTTTAGTATAACTAGTTTTGGTATAGCATTCTGTATTAGAGAGGATGAGTAGGCGAAATCATTCAGATAAGACCAATTCACGAATTACTAAGGGAAACTGCAATATTACCAAGGGAGTCTGGATACCAATCATTGTTTCTCTCCTCTAGTATATTAAATAGATTTTAAGCATATTTGCATACTTTTTTCCATTGATGATTATCTTTAAACTATCCTCTTACAACAGTCTTTCCCTAGAGGGTGGTTTTGATCCCCTTAGAGGAGATTTGGCAATGTCTGAAGACAGATTTATTGTAGCAATTGAAGGTTGATTTTGGAATCTAATTGATAGAAGCCAGGGATGCTTCTAAACTTGCTACAATCCACAAGGTAACCCTCTCACAACTAAGAGTTACCTGACATAAATAGTCAATAGAAGTAAAGTTAAGAAACTCTTACCTAGAGATAGTCTTTTAAGTATTTTTTGAAATCTGAAATTAAAATTATACCCATTGCCCAGTGGAAATAAAAGATAATTTGATTTTTTTTAAATAGCAGTTCCATTGTTTAATGAGGCTTTATTAGTCTTATAATCCTATAGTGGTAAAAGCATTTTTAATTTCAGTACAACTTGTTAATTACATAGCCTTCTTTTAGATTACTTTACAATGTTCTATTTGAATGAGCTATTCATTTTAATTGTTTTCTGAGTTTCACATATATGTTTCTTGAACATAGGTTTTGCATTTTCACTTTGCATTTGTTCATCTGGTATTAATAATAACATATTTTTAGAGCAAATATCCTAGGTGTAGTGCAATGACCTTTTGATTATTGTTTGCATATTTTCTTTTTTGACCTGGTATTCTTAGCACTATCCTGGATAACATATGTTTGTTTCTTAATCAAGGATACTCATTTGGCTTCTTTGAGATAGCCTCTTATTGATTTGTTGTCACCAAAGAGATGACTAATGGGTCTTGACATGATATTAGTGAGTAAAAATGAGCAAATGTTACATTGGATTCTCTTCTTGCTGTGCCTCTGAGATACAGTCTGCATGATGAAATGAGTCTAACATCATTTGCAGCAGCAGTCAGATTCAGAGTGGGATATTTCATGAGACCAAACACAAACCTAAAACCCCAAAGGAATCATAACCTATTGCCTCCTCAGGGCAATAAATGGCTATAAAATGTAAACCTTAGAAAAAGAGAAATAAAAAAGCAACTACAAACTTCCCTGTCTAATGTGGCAGAGGCAATCACATAGAGAAGGTCTAAGCTTCCCTGGCAAAGTCAGAAAGCTTAAATTTTACCTCATAATTTTCATTTAAAAATGGAGATAATAGATTATAAATTATCTGGTACTCTTTTGTGCCTTTTTTCCTATTATTTTATTTTTGAAAATGATAAAATCCATTTTCTATTGTTATTTTAGATTAATGAACATCTGCAAAATATATACTAAAGCAAAATACATTTTCAAAAGTGCTTTTCTTTTAATACTTACAATCTCATGTAGAGAGAACAAAAGAATGGAGGGAATAAGGAAAAGAAATATGACAAATTAAAAAGAAAGATATCTTAACATTCAGTACTTGTTATTCCCACTTCTATGTTATTTTTGTCAACATATTTTGGATTTCCTTATCTATGAATTTCTACTTTTCAAGTAATTGTTCTTTGTATCACCCCTTTTATCTCAATGAAGAGTTTTACCAAAAATTACCCTTTCTTTGCAATAATTGCAACTAATTGTAATTCATTTCAGAATTACAGTTATTTAATACACAAAATGGGCAGGTATATTTGAAAAATACGTGGACTTAATAAACAAAATTTCTAATTATGATGTTCTCAATATTCATATAACTAACCAACTAAAACCCAAGATAATAATTCTTATAATCAGCTAATAAGTACACAGGGAATGCCAAATAAAAAGCTTCTTTATCCATCTTTGTATGTGGCTTTTCCTTTCAGTTAAGAGTCTTACATTGAAGGAAATTGCAGCAACTAAATAATATGCTTATATATCTTTCAATACTTCTAGGAACTTTTTATTGTTGTTGAAACTAGTTGTAATATTCAAACATCCTGAATTTATTTTTAAACATTAAAAATATTCAATACTTGACATTAGTTTCAATTTGAGGCAATGTAGAATTGTGTACACATGCACATATATCTTTATATAAAGCTGTGTCTTTGATAATCACATTAATGTTATAATAGGAAATTGTTAAGCCCGTGTAGTGGCCCATATTTGAAATTCCAGTAGTTGAGCTAAGACAGTATGCAGCTTCAATGCCAGCTTCAGCAACTTAGTGAGATTCTCCACAATTTAGTGAGACCCTGTTTCAAAAATAAAAGAATAAATAGGCCTAGGTGTGTAGCTCTGAAGTAGAATGTTCCTGGGGTCCACTCCCAGTACCAGCAAACACACATTAAAAAAAAAAAAAAACTAAAAAAAAATAGGAAATTGTTTACTATTATAAGACAGAAATATAAACATAGGATATTGATATAAACTTGTCTGAACAAATTTTTATACACAGCATCAAATTTAGTAGAAAAAATGTATCTACAAAGCCATAGTAAGAAAAACAGCATGACATTAGCACAAAAATAGACACATAGATCAATGGAGCAGAATAAAAGATTCAGAAACAAATCCACATATTTACAGACAATTGATTTTTGACAGAGGGGCTGAAAAGATGCATTGGGGGAAAAGAAAGATAACCTCTTCAACAAAAGATGTTGGCAAAACTAGTTAACCATATGTAGAAAAATGGAAATAAACTCCACTTTGTTACCAAGCACAAGAATCAATTCAATATGGATCAGAGACCTGGAAATCGGACCAGAGATGTTGCAGCTACTTAAAGAGGGTATGGGTCCAACATTTCAACACAGGCATAGGTAAAACCTTTCTCAACAAGACTCCAAAGGCATAAGAATTTCAAAGGAAGATCAATATGTGGAATTTCTTTAAACTGAAGAGCTTCTTTGCAGCAAAGGGAACTATCAAGAACCTCAACAGGCCGGGCGTGGTGGCGCACGCTTGTAATCCCAGCATTCGGGAGGCTGAGACCGGAGGATCCGGGTTCTCGGCCAGCCTCAGCTACCTAGTGAGGCACTCCGCAACTTAGTGAGACTCGGTTTCAAAATAAAGAATAAAATATAGGGCTGGGGGTATAGATCGAAGGTAGAATGCCCCTGAGTTCAATCCCCAGTTCCGCAAAAAAAAAAAAAAAAAAAAAAAAAAAAA
>PVLC010008755.1:0-11182 GCA_004027655.1 Graphiurus murinus | reverse complement strand
AAAATGGGCAAGTGAACTAAATACATACTTCACAAAAGAAGGAATACTAATGCCCAATAAATGTGTGAAAAAATGTTCTTCAACATCATTAGCAATCAGAGAGATGCAAAACAAAACTAAGCTGAGATTTCACCTAACCCTAATCAGAATGGCAGTCATTAAAAACACAAACAACATCAAACACTGGTGAGTGTGTAGAGAATTGGAAACTATAATACATTATTGATGGGATCGCAAATTAGTGAAATTACTTTGGAAAATGGTATGGAGGATCTTCAGACGAATGGGAATGAACCTATCATAAGATCCAGCAATACCACTTCTGGGTATATATCCAAAAGAATGGAAACCAAACTACCAGACTAATGCATGTATATCTATGTTTATAGCCTCATAATTCTCAATTGCCAAACTATGAAACCAGCCAAGATATCCATCAACAGATGAATGGATAACAAAACTATGGGATATGTACAAAATGGAATTTAGCTCAGCCATAAAGAAGAACAAAATCATGTCATTTGCAAGGAAATGGATGGGACTGGAAAACATTATGCTGAGATTATTCAGTCACAGAAAGCAAAATCAAATCAGATGTTCTCCCTAATATGTGTAAACGAGGGAGAAAGTGGGTCATAGGTGGGACTCTAGACAAAGTGAAAACCTTACATGAGCAAAGAAGGTGATCTAACTGATGGTGATGGGAGGAGGCTAGAAGGAAACACCCTAATGTATATGATGTACATTCATGAACATATCAGAGTAAATCAATAAGCCAAACATGAGAAGGAGGGAGGGCTAGGAAATAGGGTGAGAATTGCGGAAGGACTAAATTAGTGCTGTGATATTATAAAGTGCTTAATAATACAAAAATAGCATTAGGCTTTTCATAAAATTCATAGTGATCATGCGCTGATAACACTTAAAAAAGATCAGAAACCTTAGTAAATAACTATCATCATTATAGAAGTGACTCTGCCTGGGCCAAAAATGCAGTTCCATAATAGATCCACTTTCTTGTTGTGTGCCTGAGGTTGATTAGGGAGGCTCTCCAGGGTTGGCTAAAGTCTTCAGGTGTGCGTGCCTCCCTTCTTCATTATGTATACCTCATCCAACTAAACTACTCCATACCTTTCCCAAAAGCACCTTGCAGTTTCTCCTGCTTATGCTCATGATTTTCATTTTTTTCCAATTCATTGTCACTTGAATTTCAAGCTCAGATGGTTTTTCTATAGTGCCATCATTCAGTTCTCCTGAAGTGCATTTGACCTCCGACTTCACTGATCTCTCCCCTAACATAAACTTTTCTTGTCTCTTACGACATTGTCATAAGCAATGTTCTTAGTGAGAGCTACTTACAAAGTACAAGTTCAAGTCTAAGTATGGATTATTGGAGAGTGGAAATCATGCAAATTTCAATTTTCATACAGCAGTACTTAATGAAAAAAAGTTGAAGGTTGAATATATTTTCACCAAATTTTATTATACATTTTAATAATATATAATTTATAAATTACAGCAGTTGTGGAGGTAATTTGCTCACATTTTCTTTCAAAGACCAATTCTCCTAAGGAATGTTGCTACCCGACAGCATCAGTTGTGAATGCCATTGGTATCTACTTCTGCTTTTGGTGTGGAACCATAAGTAGCCTGGAGCCCAGTAGTGAAGGATGGTAGTGAAAGGCAGAAGCAATTCTCTGTCCAGTGTGATGAATCAGGTTTTTGAAAAGTTTAGGACAAACATTACATACAAGGATAATAGAACTTTGTAATATTTGTAAATTTACACTGAGCCAGGTAAAGTTTGGTGACATATGCCTGTAATCCCAGTTCTTGGGAGGTTGTGATAGGAAGATCACAGGTTAAAGGCAATAACCTGTTTCAAAATATAAAATAGGGCTATAAGTGTAACTCAGAGAGAGGTAGGTATCCCTGAGTTCAATTTCTAGTACCATAATATATAAATTAAAATAAGAAAAGAAGACTTTCCAAGAAAGAATGAAAGAGAAAGAGAGAGAGAGAAAGAAAGAGAAGAAAGAAAGAGAAGACAGAAAGAAAGAAAAGAAAGCAAGCAAGCAAGAAAAGAAAGAAAAGATTCTTTGGTATCTTACAAAGAGTTGATGATAAGTGAGAAGTGGTGAAAAGTGCAAACCACAGGGCCTCCAGATTACTTTACAAAAATCCCTTTCTTTGTCTCTTGTAGTGTAAAGTAGGATTAATTTAGGAGCAGATTCAGAATATCACTCATAAGATTATTGGGTCACAAAAACTATTGAATGCTCAGTCTACATGCTGAACCCTCAGTCTTCAAAGAGCCTCATACTTCCCTATAAGGAACTTAAGGAACCAATAACCCAGCTCCCCATGGAAAGCACTGCAGAAGCCTCTTCCTTTCAAGGCATCAGATGTCAGCCAATATCTGCCCCCATCTTCTCTTCTTTCTTTCAGGTTGATTATACGATTTAAACCCATTAACCTAGGTTGTTATATGCCCAGTTTGATCTGGCTTCTATGAAACTTAGGAAGTCATAAAATTAGATAGACTCAGTAATACTTTATTGTAAGACAGAAATAGTGCATTGAAGATTTGGCTTGATAAGGACAGAAGGCATAAATAAATGGCATGGACATATAACTAAGATTGCCATATCACCCACTACATTTGCATTCTTGCCTCATCTTGAACTTATGGGAAAATGTGAAAAACATTCAAACTTGATTTATGGATGGATTCCTTCAGTGTATAAGGTAAATAAAAATAAATGAATATATAAATAAAGGCCACATTACAGGCATATTCAAGGATGGTGTTGAGTAACAGAAAGTGAAAATCTTCCCAATGGACAGTTTCTAATGATACAATTGTTCATTTACTTTCCCTAAAGGAAATGCACCCCAAAAATGATAATACATATGCACTTACTAGTAGCAGTAAATGACCAGAAAGTTGAAAGACTAGAACATCAGATACAATGAGGTCTAGATAAGAAGCATGTGGATGGACATATGCACAAGGGTATCAAGTATGAGCATTTTTATTTCAGTTGCTAAAGCCCACCAAAGAGCTGATATTACTTCAGATGTTAAAGCTCATCATGAAAGAGGCACTGAACAACCAGCTAAACAAATAACTTAGTCAATTAACATTAAATAGACTTCGTCATTGGCTATGCCTAAGTGGGCATAATAAAACTAGAAAGAAATAACCATTGTGGTAGAGATAGAGACTACACACAGGTCCAATAGCATGAATTCTTACAATATACCTTTGGCATTCTCAAATTATTCCCTCAGAGAAAAAGACCATTTTTTAAATTATATATGTGTGTGTGTGTGTGTGTGTATACATACACACACACACACACACACACACACACACACTTTATATATTATTATTGAGAAGTTTTGGAAAAAATTATGCCTACGCCAAATATCTCACACAATGTCCTGAAATACTACCTTGAGTTCAACCATATTTTAATGCACTGGTATCTATACATACACTCCACATAAATTTGCAAATTTTAGAAATGCATTAGAAGTGGAAGTTCTTCTTCCCGAGCTAGTGGTCAAGGTGACTAGAGCCAAATTCACACATATAGTTAGTAAACATAAATAATCCTGCCAACAAAAATGTTCTCCCTACCAATGTATGAGAGACAAAACTATTTTATACTTGGTGTAATATTTAAAGATTACATGCTTATAAGGTAGCATAAGAGTAATTACAGAGTCTGGAAAAATTTTCACACTATTTAAGCGAAAGTTATGAAGAAAATTAAAACTTCTCTCATTTGCTTCAGAGACACAAAAGGGCACACCTTGGAGCTACTTCTGCTAACCCTCCTGGGGGCCTTCCAATTAATCTCAGAGGTATGTATTTACAATTTAAGAATCAGAAGGTCTGGAGTTTTTACTGTAAAATCTGAAGGCCTTATGTTTTCAAGAAAACACCCTGAGAAAATGGAGAAGCAGCACTTCCCTCTTTTTTAAATAAGGAAACAGAATAATTACATATTTTCCACACCTACACACATACATGCACACATTTTTACTAAGGCAATAAGGAATATAGGTTTAAAATATTATAATATATGTAGTTTTTTAAGTCCATTATTCTTTTATTCTTTTGGATAAATGGATTTAAATTTCCCCTCATTTTTGTTTTGTATTGATGAATACACTTTTATTAATATGGGTAAATGTCATAGGTGTATTTACCAATAATATAGTCCTGTTTCCTTAAGAAACTTCTTCCATAAATAGAAGAGTTAACTGAGAATTATGTTAATCAAGGTGACTATCACTTTTCTGTCTGTGTGTGTGCAGTATTAAGATCTGAATCCAAGGTTGTTCTACCTATGAACCACAACCCCAGCTTTTTATTTATTTATTTGTTTATTTTGCAGTACTGGAGATTGAACTCAGGGGCATTCTACCTCTGAGCTATACCCCCAGCCCTATT
The DNA here is from genome assembly GCA_004027655.1 of Graphiurus murinus. NCBI lineage: Eukaryota > Metazoa > Chordata > Mammalia > Rodentia > Gliridae > Graphiurus > Graphiurus murinus. The sequence goes on along the minus strand of PVLC010008755.1, from coordinate 6,717 downwards.
TTTTATTCTTTATTTTGAAACCGGGTCTCACTAAGTTGTGGAGTGCCTCACTAGGTAGGTGGCCTGGAAGCCGGATCCTTCGCTCTCAATTTCCCAAATGCTGGGATTACAAGCATGCACCGCCATGCCTGGCTTGTTTTATTTTTTAATTAAACACGGTCTCACTAAGTTGCTGAGATTGACCTTGAATCTTCAATCAATCCTCCTGTCTCAACTTCCTAAGTCCTAGGATTACAGCACTACTATACCTGGCTGAAAGTGACTATCTTAACAGATTGTTTACATTTTCACATTTACAGAATTGGAAGTAGGCTAATCATTCAGCGTCACAATAAATGGGACTTTCCTCTGATGACTCAATACCACAGTAAAAACCTAAGCCCTTTCCATACGCATCATATACTTTGTTCTTTTTTTATTTTTCTTTAACATTGCTGTTTCTGTTGTTTATATTTTCCTCTGTATATACAAAGAGTGAAAGAGCCATCTCTGGTATTCACTATGCAGTTCTTTGCTTAATCATTTTCATTTCTGTCTCATGATTTGTTCTTGCTTTCCATACGAAACACAGCTCTCATTATTTCTTTCCTATCATTGCTCTAACAATGATAATTCTGCCTTTCAAAAAAAAAATAAATTGTACTGTTTCTCCTTTTTTTCTATTTATGATTAAATTGTGTTTTATTATTTCTTATTTCATTTTATGTGATTTCAGTGAGATTTTGGTAGAAGAGGAAATAAAGTTTCATAGTTCCCATTGTAAACTAGAAGACTGAATTGCAATTTTGACACATACACCTTGCTGTTTTAATCCTGCTGCCCAAATAAACCCCTATCCCCCAACATATGCTTAATGACATAATGTTACCTAATGAAAATGTGTGCTAGGTAAAGTTCAAGACATAAAAAATTCTCCTTCCAAGTTGAAATCTCAAACAGCTTTCTATATGATTCGTAGTGGGAATCAGTGTTTTGTTTTCTATTATCAAAGACAGATGCTAGATTTCCTTACTCCTTTGATAACTGGAAGGTGGAGTAGAGATATCTGACCTAACACTTGCCAACTTATGTACTACTTGAGCTTTGAATTCAAATAAGAAAGATACAAAGATGCATCGTGTTATCTAGGCTATGTACTTACAAGTTAATGGTTTCTATAGCTAACTTTTGTTTGTTTCTTATGTATTTAACCAAGATCTCTGACTGATATAAATAATGAAAGAGGGTGTTAAAATTCTGGCAAGAGATACACAAAAAATATTAGCAATTTGATGTGTATTTTCGTTAATTCAAACTGAATGTAGTTCAAATTTAGTTCTATGTTATTATAATGTGGTTGTCCAAGACATATACACTAATGAAAGAGTTAATTAAATTTATATATAAGATCTACTAGAAGTAGGTGCTCATTGAAGTGTTTGAGATTTTAGTTGACAACTCTGCAAATAATGAAAATGACAGGATAAATGTAACATACTTTATGGTAAATTGACTGTCTCCAATAAAACCAGAAAACATATAGAAAAAAAAAATACCATGGGGAAATCAACTCAGAAACTATCTTCAGACATTCTAAATTATATCCTTCCTCTTATAACCTTAGGACAAAGAAAACAAGTAAAATGTTGTCATAATTTGCTGATTTAAGGTTTTGTCTAATCAATTGAAACACTAGTAGCTATTTTATATACCACTATGAAAAAAATTTAAAACCCACAAATTACACCATATCTAAGGCTTATTTTTTTCTTTTGCATTGTAATTATACATTATAGTGAGAGTCAGGGTTATAGAACCATGTAAGCACACAGCATTTGCTATGTGTTACCTTCTGGGTTCCACGCCATTCCCACCCTTCCCCACAGATAATATTAACATTGATATAGATAAATTCACATGTGAATAAAAGATTGTTTCCTCCCTCAGATTGCCTCTTTCTCCTCCCCACCTGCCACTCCAAATCCCCTTCCACTACTCTACTAGTATCTCTCTTCATTTATCTGAACTCCTCTTTGTATCCCTATTTCTCTCATATGTTTTCACTCATATGTAATGCAAAGCTTTGATATGTAAATTATTGTTTTATATTAGAGAGATATAGGCTTATTTAGTAGAAATATCATTTTTAATTACTTTTCCAGACAATAAAGGAAACTGCAATGGAATTGTCCGTGGCCCTGTCAGGGGCCAGCTACAGTTTCAGGGGAGATAGCCAATAAGGAAAAAGCACGCCATCCAGGGGAGAACAAAAGCAGCTTTATTCTATAGATCCTTCTTTACATAGGGTTCTGGGCAAGCTGGCATACATACATCCAAGCCAGTGTGCGGCTCACATGTGTATAGCGTTTTGCCTAGTCAGTTATCTATATTCACTGCAGATGATAGGATGAGTGCACATCTGCAACTGCCTAGGGTGAGCAGGGTCATCTCACTACCAGCCTGTACTTCCTCTGGGCCCCACAGGAGTAAACTAATGTACAACTAAAATATATTTAAATTCAATATCTGAATGTTTGTATCACCTATCAACTTCGAATCATTGATATGTTGGTTTTCCCATGAGTTCCCAAGACTACTGACAAAGTGGCAGTATATCTTTTTAAAGTCTTATGTTATAATATCTGGAGTATTATTCCAAGCTATTAACATTCTTTACCAATTTTGGTGCTTTTCCTTTTCCTTTGTTTTTTTTTTTCTTTGGTACTGGGGATGGTACCCAGGGGCATTCTACCTCCGAGTTACATCCCCAGCCCTAATTTTTATTCTTTATTTTGAAACAGGGTCTCACTAAGTTGCAGAGAACCTCACTAAGTAGCTGAGGATGGCCTCGAAACCTGACCCTCAGGTCTCAGCCTCCCAGGTACTGGGATTACAAGCATGTGCCACCATGCCCAGCTTCAATTTTAAGTAAAAATTCTTACCCATTTACTCCATTGAAACTCATGGAAGTTAAACTGCTCAAAAATGAAACTTATCTAAGAAATTGATTGCTAACAATTTAACAATAATACTTCTTGACACATTAATCTTTTATACCAACTTAATGATTTTGAAATTTTAATTTCTCTTCCCTTAACTATGTAGAACTTCTGCCGTTGGTTGTATAATATGATACTTGGCAAACTACCTTGGAGCACTCAATTTGGGGATGAAAGTTAATATAGGTTCTACTATTTGTTGGGTAGCTTATTTCAGTCGCATATGAAAGCAGTGATTCTCAAAATATACGTATGAATAATGAGGATCTTGATAAGATATCGATTTTGATTTATTGAGATTGGAGTAGAGGAATGAGGATCTAAGATTCTGCATTTTTAACATATTTTTTAAATTTTATTTTATTCATTTTTAAGCTACTGAGGATTAAACCCAGAGACATTCTACCTCTGAGCTATGCCCCTAATCCTTCTAAGTTTTTGCTTTGAATCAAGGTCTTGCTAGGTTGCTGAAGCTGGTCTCACACCTGCAATTTTCCTGTCTCAGCTTCCCAAGTACTTGGATTACAGGTGTACACTAGCATACCTGGTTATATTCTTCATTTTAAACATATCTTAAGCAATGTGATTACTTGACCTGAAAGTAGTGGCAAAGTAAAGCACTTACTTTTCTTTGTAATAGAACATGGAAATGTAGTAATAACTTCATTAATATAAAATATTCACTTGCTGGAAACACAGTAAACCATAAATAAGCCAGATTATAAAGCCATAAATAACTCTGATTCAGGAATTCTTGATATATATATGAATGAGACAAAAGTCTCACAAATTTGGCCCATTTTCCTCCACTTTTCTGCTTTAAAAGACTCATCTTAAAGCACTTGAGCCCATGCTCCCCAAAATCTTATCTGTGTCCCACTTCTGAGATCCTACTGAGAAGCTCAAAGAGTATTTTTTCTTCTCTTAGTGATAACAAATCAATTAATGTTTGCTTTATATCTTCCTGTCTAGTGGTAATTTATGAAGTTTAAAAAAAAGCTTACCTTAGTCTTTTTTAAGACATTTTGAGTGGCAGTTAAAGACAACATATGTTGTTGTAGCAATGAAAATAGTATTTAAAGATAACAATATGTAAAGCAATGATTATATTATACAAGTGTAGGTAGCAGTTACTAAATCAGGACTGCCATCTGAAAGAGAATGTAAGACACTAATTTTGAAGGTGATTGCAAAAATCAGTTATTTTAAAACATTTATTTTAGAAAAACTGAAATAAAATTTTTCACAACCTGTTATTGGATGCCATGTGCACACAGACAATTTAGTAAGGAACGGACACTCAATAGAATAATTAAGCTATTTAAGGAAATTCTGAAATTTCACAGTAAAAATTTCTACAAACTTTGTTCAATCCAGTGCAAAATAAAAATATAAGATTCTTTGCTCAAAAATTAATAATTTCAAAATGGATCATTAAGACCAAGCAGAGTACTAAACCAATTATGGAATCCTTTTAAGAGGGGCCCAGTGAGAGACAGGTCACATACCTGGAAAGGTGGCTCTGACAATTTATAGAGATGATAGAAAGTTCTACCTGAAAAAAAAAAGATTCAATTCTATTGACTCCAAAGGAATGAGAAGATCCTAAGGAGGCAAAGGTCATAAGTGAGCTGGGTATTATTGCCACAGTAGACTAGAGAACTGACTGGGTCATCAAAATGGTCTGCTATAATGCCACTTTGTAGGTTCCAATTTTTTCATGACCCACAGGTCTGAAATAGTGAAGAATATCCTCAAAGGATATCTTCATTTTAAATAATAATTATTTTTATTATATAACTGAGAAAAATATGTCTACGTTGACATATAGGCAGATTTTAAGTCAGCAGTGCCTAACTCATTACCCACAAATGTGTGAGTTCAGAGATTCTGAAATCATTGATGGATGAATTCAGTTAATTGATTAAAATATTCTTTTGTTAAGCAAAATAAATTGAGTCTAAAAAAAGAGCCTACAGAGTAAGAAAATATTTTGCCAGCTATTTTTCTGATAGAGAACTAATATATAGAATATACAAAGAACTTAAAAGACTAAATGATTAAAAAAAAAAAAGTAATCCAATCAAGAAATAGGCAATTGAACTAAAGAGACATTTTGTTAGCAATTAAGGGGATGCAAATAAAAACTACACTGAAATTTCATATCACCCCAGTCAAAATGACAATCATCAAGAAGTCACAAAACAATAGATACTGGTGAGGATGTGAGGAAATAGAAACTCTTATACATTATTGATAGGTTTGCAAATTAGTGAAGCTATCATGAAGATCAATATGGGGATTCCTCAGAAAACTGAGAATGAATTTACCATAAAATCCAGCTATACCACCCCTGGGTATCTTCCCCAAAAGATTGAAATCATAATATTATAGTGATAAATGTATATTCACATTTATAGCAGCACAATTCACAATAGCCAAATCATGGACCCAATCTAGGTGTCCATCAACAGATGTATCAATTACAAAATTATGGGACTTATACACAATGGAATTTTTTACTCAGCAATTAAGAAAAACAAAATTACATCATTTGCAGGAAAATGAATGGACCTGGAGAACATTTTGTTAAGTGAGATTAGACAGTTACAGAAAGTGAAGGGTCATAAGTTTTCTCTAATATATAGAAGTTGGGATAATTGGGATATAAAAGGAACTTTTGATAAAAGAGGAGAAACCACAGTGGAACAATCGGGGGAATCTAGAGGAGGGTGATAGTGGCTGGGGGGGAGATAAAGGAAATATTTCCATTGATGCTGTGTACGTATGTGAAATTGTCAATTCTAACTTCAGTATCATGTATAGGGAAGGGGAGAAAGTGGGGAGGAAGCTCACTAAGTGCTATGTGCATCTATGACTCTATCACTCTGAACTCCATTATTATGTGAGACTACAATGTACTACTACATTTATATATATACATATATATATAATGGTTTGCCAGGCACCATGGCACATACCTGTAAACCCAATACTTGGGAAACTGACATAGGAGGGTCGAGAGTTCAAGGCCACTCTCATCAACTTAGTAAAAGCCCCAACAACTTAGATCCTTTTCCAAAAAAAAAAAAAAAAAAAAAAAAAGAGAGAGAGAGAGAGAGAGAGAGAGAATAGGGCTAGAGGTTTAACTCAGAGGTAGAACACCCCTGGGTTCAATCCCTAGTACGAAAAAAACAAACAAACAAATAAGCAAAAATTGAAGCTGGGTCTAATGGCACATGCCTCTATTTCCAGAATTTAGAAGGCTAATATAGGAGGATCACAGGTCTGAGTTCATCATTGGTAGTTTAGTGACACTCTGCTTTAAAAATAATATTAATAATAATAACAAGGGCTCAGTGGTAAAGCAGAACTGTGTTTTCAACCCCAGCAACACACACAGACACACACACACACACACACACACACACACACACACACACACATAAATGAGTTTTCAGTGTCCTCTGAGTGCCTAGAATTTTTTTTTTATCATACAGCAATCTGTTGTGTTGAAAACTGCACAAGTTAGCCGGGCATGGTGAGGCACGCTTGTAATCCCAGCATTCGGGAGGCTGAGACCGGAGGATCCCAGTTCGCGGCCAGCCTCAGCTACCTAGTGAGGCACTCTGCAACTTAATGAGACTCTGTTTCAAAATAAAAGAATAAAAACTAGGGCTGGGGGTATAGCTCGGAGGTAGAACGCCCCTGAGTTCAATCCCCAATACCGCAAAAAAAA